>SNQJ01S0000135.1:145880-158914 GCA_010110895.2 Picea sitchensis
ATATTCTTGTGTTATAATGGGCATTGATTAAGTTTTATATGGTGGAAATTTTCCCCTAGCGAGGAATGTGGGACATTGGATGTATTTGGTGCTAAGTGTTAAACTATGCATATGAGTTAATGGATGGTGGAAAATTCAATTTTTTTTGTTATGTGGCACACATAGTAGACTGTGTATTGGTGTGCTCATAATTGGTTGTGGTTGATGAAATTAATGTGAGAAATGACATGCAATTAATGCACGTCGCTCTAACCCTAGATCGAGGTCACCACTCTCACTTGGTTTGCATTTGTGTTGGTTTCTTTGGCTGGTGCTGCCTCCGTTTTGCTTGTCCTTTGAAATAATAGTCACACTCATTGTTTTCTTGGCATTTTTCATACATGTATGAGGGATCTTGCCTCTCCATTCATGAATCATAGCTCTGCTCAGAATAAAATCTTGATGTTGTCTCTTATATTTTCTTATGGGCTATGTTTGCTTTCAAACGTTTAAATGAATGTATGTGGGTATCGACTATGAAATTGCATATTAAGTGAAGTTCCTCCCTGTTGGCATTTAAATTCTCAAGATGATTAATGGTCAAAATTTCATTTCTATTTGGATGACATTGAATCCAGAATATGTGTTGCTTTGTTGTTATTCCTGTTAGAAAATAATTAAGGAAAATATTGTTCGGTTTTCACTCATCTTTGGTCATTAAAATTTAAGGGTTTCTTTTCTCTGTGAAACAAAAATTAGTTGTTTTCTTAATAACATTACCCAGTCATGGAAGATTTGTAGCTCCTTCAAATTACCTGGCAACTGTTTGTAGATGTATGGGCATATTTTCCTTGCGGCCGCCATGAGAGGTTTGTGGAGAAGTCTGTGGAAAGTATGTTATGATAAGAGAGGGTTAATTTTGTTTTTTACAAACCCCTTGAAGGTTTCACCTTTTCATTTTCCTAGACCTCATTTCTTTTATTGATGTATGGAAATTTCAAACTCTGATCTTTATGTATGTGGTTAACCCAACATTGGAAAGATTGGTTAATTGCGTCTCATTTGTTATGTATCCATGGGGGTTTATCGATTTTGAAGTTGTATGGTGTTGAAATAAATAACACCAGGTTCACATGGGTTTCGAACCCAGTCTGTTTACAAAACAATTATTTAAGGTTGTGATACAAGCGTTGTATATTGAAGGGTTGTTGGATTATGTTGTGTTATCATCCCCCCCATTGCGTGCTTGATGTATTTTGGTTTTAATTGTTGGAATGTCTCTGTTAACAATCTATTATAAAAGCCCTGTGAATAAAGGAAAAGGAAAAATAAATAAAGGTTGTATAGTTAATAGTCTTGGAACTTTCCTGGGGTTTTGAACATATGTGTTTTGGATTTGGATTATTAAACAAAGAAAATCTTGGAAAACTTTGGTGATGATGGATTTTTTAATAAATTCTATTGCATATAATAGAACAATAATCATTTTTTCCCCTTTAATTATACCATTTTTCGCACATTATAAACCCTTGATTTTCCCAAATACATTTAAATCATTCCCTGTTTTGTTATTAAGAATTTAAAAATCTTATTGGAAAAAAAAATGATTAATGACAAAAGAGAAAATCTAGATGATGACTGGTGTTTGAAAGTTGGATATGGATATAGTCTCTATTACTTCTTCATTTTATTAAACATTATTCATTGGTTTTTCCCATCCATGCTACCATTTTTTTCACATTATAAACCCCTCATCTTCCCAATATCCCTACCACTCCCTGTTCGAATGGAAATTGATTGTTGAAGTTTTAATATGTTGATGGATGGATTGCATGTGCTTCTATGGTGAATAATAGAGCCAACATTTTGATTTTATTTAGGTAGAGTATTGATGCATGGATTGTTAATATTTTTTTATAACATGTGTGGAATGTTGCCTCATGATGAGTTACTTTAGCAGAGGCAGTAATGGTAGAGGAAATTGGAAGAGGGGACATAGAAGGCCATGGTTTTCAATACATTTTGATGTTTATCCACATGAATTAAATCATCTCTTTCAAGATGGTTTCTTCAACCTAGTTGACCATGGAATCCTCTATCCCCGACCTAAGAGACCTCCCCTCCAATCACATCACTTTTTTTTTGGTATCCACATTCCCCCTCATGTGTATATGCAGCAAGAACCACCTACCAATGATTGTTGGAAAAAGATTATCTAGCAGCCTGTTGCTCATCACCATGGTTGGCCTACTATGCCTCTGGCATTTCTGCCTCCTTCACCACCAAAAAATCAAATTCCCTAAGTTTATCATGTTGTCTCACTCATGTAGTCTTCTCATGCAAGTAAGAGGCTAAAAACTGATGTTCCCAATCCCAAACAAGATAAAGGAAAAAGAGTGGCCACTCCCTCCAAGTCATCCAAAGATACCCCTGAATCTGTTTCCTCTCGTCTTCATCTCAAAGATGATTGTTCTCACCCTATCAATGTAGTCCAACCTCAAGGTTCCAATTAGCCTAAGGCTTCCATAAAAAGATCAAAAGAGGACAGCAATGAAAGGAGGCCAAATGTGTCTCACAATAAATGTAGTTTTTAATGATGATTTATGTTATTTTATATTGAGGACAATCTTTTTAATTTGACAATGTTTTGGACAACAAGCATATATTTAGGCATCTTTTTGGATAGCACGGATATAATGCTATTTTTGGATATCGTGATGTTATATTTTGCTGATATTAAAATATTTGATCATAAATATGAGAATGAGAGTTACAAAGAGAATGTTTGAATCAAATGATTGGGATTTTATATTTCATATTTGATGATTATTAAAAGAAATAAATGCAAGTGACAAGGGGTCTCACCTATTTAGTTATTATTTAATTAGACCCTTATTTATATATATTATTATTATTTGTCTCAACTAATTAGTTAAGCTAATTAGGCTTAACTAAAGGAAGGTAGTTGAACTACCATAACTTATTGAGAAGGAATAAAAGCTCAATTAAATGAAGAGACAAAGAAGGAGAGAATAGAAGGAGAACTACATCCATAAGGTTTTCTTTATACTAGTGAGATACTTTGAATTTTCATTCATTCTGAGTTTACTAGAAGGCTTAACCCTCTTGATGACATCAAGGTCTTATTGAAGGAAACATTATTCAAAACTAAATCACATGTTTCAACAACTTGTTTTAAAGGTGTATGATTTATCTTTGGAAGTCTGTGTGTTCTTGTTTGTCTATGAATTGAATTTCATGACCGATAAAGAATATCTTGCAGAGTCAAGTGACGAAATTTGGTGGCAAGTTGATCCAGATCTTTAGCTTCCATTTTCTTTTGTTGTTAGAGTATTTTTGTATGGTTCCCATCGAAGGCTTCTAAATACGACTTTGGTCCCTACCGTCACGGGGGTTTGTAAAGAGAATTTGGTCTTGTATCTCAGAATGAAATCAATATAAAAATCATATTACTATTTCAGTCTCACATATGTATTTTAATGATCTGTTTTGTGTTGGTTTTGTCACTTGGGTTAGCAAAACAACAACACTTGCATTCCTAGATGAGCCTGCTAGACAAGACATGAGTTTTGTGAGTGGGTTAAACAAGACAAACACATGTAATAAACAAATAAACAAACTAAAACAACTAAGAAATAAAAGTTAGAAAGCATGAGAAAATTAGAACCATAAAAATCAACCAATGACCAACATAATGCTACCAATGGATCAATAGATTAGTAGGAAAAACATTATAGAGAAAAAAGGAGGACTTATGAGTCCCCTCTTCCTCCTTGGGAGTGCTCTTGAGTTCCCTAATGGAGAGTTCTTATTACAATGGAAGAAAAATGGAAAATGGTGAAGACAATCAATGGTTATTCCCTCAAGAGGTGAGTGGAATGGCCTATTTCAATGATGCTTGAAGGCTCCAAAGAGAAAAGAGGATTCTCAAGGGAGAATTCTTGCAGCATAACAATACTATGAAGATCTTGGTTTCTTAGTGCACCCATGGCTCTTATTTATAGCATTTCTTCAAGGAAAAATGTAATTGGTTCTTGGTGTGAACAAGGGGCCTTTTAGGGCACCCTCTAGTCCTTGACAAGCCCCCCATTCAAATTTCCCTTAGATATGAAGGTCAAATCGTGTTGGGAGTTGGTCCATAAGTGGTTGAGGGGCCGACAATATCCATAAATGTGTCGTTCATAGAAGTACGTGAATTTTCTCGTACACAGTCGTGCACTTGGTACATTGTGCACTCTGAGGGATTTGTTGGCCCATGCATAGTGCGTAGTGTGCGCGCACTTCCTTTGATGAATTTGCGCATGTCAATTTTTGACCCAATTGTATAGTTTTTTTTCCTTTTGAATGCATTTCAGTGCTATAGGTGAACTAATTGTTGTTGGCATTGTTGTGTTTCTGTAACCATTTGCATGCAATGTTGCAGATGATATTTCAGTGATAACAATCTGGTTCAATCTTTTTCTTTTATCTCCATGTACACACTCATGTAATTTATATTTAAATGTATTTCCTTTTTGCACAGTTACATATAATATATACAAAACTAGCCTTGGTCCCTTGCATTTAATACCTATGGATTATGTGATTGTTTTTTTTTAAAGGCTATAAACCCTGGGTGACATTCCCAACTATCTTGCCTTAGCTCGGTAAGATATGAAAATGCTTGTAAACAATGAATGTGTGAATGAATATAGAAGATGCTAGTTTTCCCGGTTTGGGTTTCCAGGGGAAAAATATATGTGTAATGTGTGTATTTTCCATTGTGTCTTTTCTATTATTTTATTTAAAATCTACAATATTCCTCAAAGCTACATCATCTAATAAATCAACATCAGAATTTAAAGAGCGAGGAACATTACTGATATTGAATGCATCAAATGACTTAATCAATTCCCATACCTCATGCTGGTAATGTTTAAGGTGACTGGAGAGACAATGTATGTTGTTTCTTACCTACCTTATGACAATCTCAGAGTCACCAAATACCTTTATCTTCTTGTCTTTCAATTCAATTGATTTCTTTAATCCTTGTAGTAAGGATTCATATTCCATTGTATTATTTGTGCATTGGAATTCCATCTTGCATGTTATCATGAAATGCTTTCCATATGGGTCTTTTAGATTGCAACCAACACTTGCACCTTCAAGAGATTTTGACCCATAAAAAAAAAGTCTACATGTTAGGATATCTTTTCATATTATGAATGGATTGGGGATTTTCTTTTGTTTCAATGTTAGTGTTGTTAGTACATTGGGAAAAAACTTCTAACTTATCTCTAAATACTAATTTAGACTGTACATTGTCATGACTATTTACATTTGTTAAATTGAAGTGGGGCTTGACAATATGAGTGCAATGAAGGATTTCAGATTGTGTTCTTGATTCTGCATGGGATGAGGTCTCAACAAAATAATTTCCAAAAAATGAATCACATGAATAATTACCCAAAACATAGTGATTACAAATTACAAGTTCGTTAGGTCATTCATGTCTATCACCACATGTTTAATGTATCATTCTCTATCTATCCTTATTTGATTGGGATTACTATTATAGGGTAGCCAAAGGTGTGACCAGTTTGTGGCAAAATACCCTTTAAGTGTAGTAGATCAATCTCTTCTCAAAAGCACTCCATAGGTGTCAGGTATATCCATGACTATGATATCAATATTTTGATGCATCGTAGGATTTGAATACATTCTAATCAAGACATTTTTTATCTCCCTTATTTCTTTAACTATGGTTCTTTCAAGTTGTATGATTTGAATATCCAATTATTCAGGATTGACATTGAGTTTATCACAAACTTTAAAGGGAATTACATTTGATGAAGCACTAGAATCCATCATAAATTGTGTACATTCTTGTTAAAAATATCAAAAGCAACTAGGAAAGGGGGGTTGGTGGATCTGGACCTTTTCCCTGATAGGTAAGCGTTTACAACTAATTGATTTTTGGGTGCATTGGCATAGTTAGATGGAGAAGGTTTAATTGTTTCTTTCTTTGCTCACACATTAATTTATTTAGAGTTTTTGGAAGACTTACCTTGAAGTGTTTTAATAAAAATCTCCTAAATTTGAGGAAGTTTCATAAGCTCAAATAGAGAAATACTGGGTTTAGTTCTTTTCAGATATTCCAAGAAATCATATTCTAACTTGGTGGTAACATTATAAGGGATAGTCATCTTAGAAGAAACCTATGATGTCTTTTGGGTGTGGGAATTATTTTTAGGAGGTTCAGAAGGGGTAGGAGTTTTAGTGGAAGCCTTATTGCTTGTGCTTATGGTGGTCACAACATTCTGGGACATATGTACTTATTCCACTTCTTCTTCTTCACCTCCATATGAAATGTGCCGAAAATAATTAACTTGTTGCTCAGGTATTTCATCTGACTCTTGGGTTTGTTTCGATTGTTCCTTTTCATATTCTTCTCCATATTTAGACTCGGTTAAATTTTCAATGGTCAGATGTTGCAGGACTTGAACAATATCTTCCATATTAATCCATTTCGATGTTGAAGGAGTTCTTTTGTTTACTAGGGGGGTGTTCTTATCTTTCTTAGAATGAAATCTAAAAAATTTCTTGGTGTTAGAAGAACCTTTCCCATTGTTTTTCTTCAAATAAATTATCTCATTAGATAATTTCATGACAATTATTTGGAGGGATTCCATATCCATAGAATTTATATCTTTCTTTTCTTCAGAAGATTTGGTAATAGAGGCCTTGGATTTATCTTTGGAAGATTATTCCCCTAGGTTCCCTTTTAAACTAAGCATTTCCTTTTCGATTTTGAGGGCCTCTTGAAAAGTTGCCTCAAGAGTAGCTTCTCTGCATTTCTTAGAAAGATGGACATGGACATGGGTAGAGGTGAAGTATAAAAATTGATTGTGACATCTTCAACAGGTTTGGAAGATTGTGGGATTTGTTTAAGAAAGGACATGAAGTGTTGGTTGAAATCCTTAACTTTTTCATTAGTATTCATTTTTATCCTCAAAAGATATAAGACCAAGGTAGCTAACATTTTATCTTACCCAAACTTTTGGATGAAAATAATCTAAAAAATTCTCCAACTAGTGATAGATGCTTCATCCAAATAATAGAACTAGGTGGTGGAGTTTTTCTCAAAATTATGAGGGAATAACCTACATATTTCATCTTAATGTTGAATTTTTGGTAGCCATATGGATGATAAGAACTTCTTGACATGGTCCTCAACTCAATCTTTCTTCTCTGGTTCAAATTTGGGGACAAACTTTTCAGTGTGTTCATTCCAATCATGGAGTACTCTAGGTACTGCAACAACATCTAGAAGTAGCCAAGGTTGATAAGGTTAATTTGTGCTTGGGTTGTTTCCATCCATGACTTGAGGATTATATAAGGCCAACTGTAAGTTACCTTCTTGTTCAAACTCACTTTGGGAGTTTTCTTCCTATTTGAAATTCTCTTCTAATTCACCTCTAGGTGTGAGAGGAAGAGTGTTTATCGGTGAGGGTGAAATGCCACCACCACCAACGAGTAGGAAACATTCGAGTTAAAAATCATACGATTCTATGAAGTCATTGAGATCTGAAGGTATATGATACTTTGGGGTTCCAACGTTAGGGTTTTATTGGTAAGTGAAATATTGAGAGAATAACAAGTCTTCACTGGGTAGGTTCTCATGACCTTGGGGTAAGGAACAGTCAATGGGAATCTGACCAATCTATCTAATCCATTGTCTAGTCATAAAAAATTATGTGCATTCATGGGATTCTCTAACTATGGTGTCAATATCTAGGATGGTCAAAATATAGGGTTGTGGTGAAGAAAATCCATATTCAGACTGATAATGAATACGCTGAGAAGTAGTTTGAGCAAGCTTGTTCATGGAATATGATGGGGGGTGTGAAGCATGCTCAATGTGAGGTTGATGATAATCACTATGATGCGTTGTGATAACAAGTGGGGTAGAACGGGTAGGGATTTGAGATTTATTTGCAACCATTCAATTCATTGTCCCTCCTTCTAGTTTCATTTTTGTTGACAGGCTTAGATGACCCATTAAGAAGGTAAGGGAGAATGCCTGATGGTAGGTCCCAATTATACCCACTCTCATTTGGAGTAGCATTTTCAAACAGAATATGGGCCTAGTGTTGTAGGTGAATCCTCCTGTGGACAAGCGGATTCCTTCTTGGTCTCTAGACTCTTAAGGCCAAGACAAAAAAGTGCTTAACATGGACACTGACATCCTTTTAGATCTAATCAAGTTAATATACGAAGGAGAAGAAGAAAGGTATGTACCTTGTTAATGGCGTTTGTCCTTGCAAAGTCCAGGCTGAGCTTTGATCCTGAGCTTACTGATAGGTCCTGTAGAACAAAAAAATATACAATGGACTTCATACTCTACTGAGATTATCTCAAATATAGATCCATATACTATAGAAAAACTCACATGGAACAAAAATTAGTTTGAAAGAAACAGGTCAAGCATTGATATATTGATGAGAACAAGTAAAAGTACTTACAATCCTTTGATGAGGGTGCAACAACTTCTTCAATTTCTGCTTGTCCAACCCCTTTGCTCAAGTAATCTACACTGATTGCTTTGATGACATCTCACTCATGGGATCATAAGTTTGGTGTAATTCTCAATCTCCCCCCATGTACCTTTCACCATGAGAAGGCCTCCTTATATAACCTTAGAGAGGCCCAACCACTTGAGATATATTTGGGATAAGTTGAGGATTCCTCTCCTTTAGTTGAGGATATTCCCTAATATCATGCCTTTACCATCTATTCAAATCCAACCGCCTTCAAGAATTGAGGGATTATTCCCTAATTTGTCTCAACAAACCCAAAAATTTCTCAGAAAAGGGTAGCGCTCCCCCAAAAGGGTGCAACGAGTGCTCAAACACTCCCCCAAAGAGGCTCAGGGAGCGCTAGCACTCCCTGACAGTGGGTAGGGGAACGCTCCTCTCCAAAATACATTTTTTAGTGGTTCTTTCAGTGGAAAAAGGTTTGTACTCCATGTCAATTGATTTCTCTTCTTCAAAACTAGTCTTTGAGGTGTCTTAAGTGTCTTTGTGATGTCCTTAGAGTCATGGCATAGGAAAGATGGTAGTATGATTTTTGTGACACTTGCAACACTTGTGGTCAAGATGTGACACTTGCAGACAAGATGCGACACTTACAACACTTGTAATGACGACACTTGTGACACTATTGAAGTGAGTACTTTTGAGATGTAACAGATTGCCCCCCAAAGTAGGAAGTTAGAAGATGATGATGACTGAAGTACTTTGTATACTTTTTCGAGCAAGGGTATGGATGCAGAGAGGTCAAAAAAATATGCACACAACCATCAAACAAATATTATGACATGTTTCAAACCCAAGGCAGTCATACCTATGCTTGAGTGATAAAGACTTTTTAGGTAAGGCCACCATAAAATACACTGCGGATCCATAATTACATTGATAAAAGGTATAGCCACTGAAGATACAATGTGGATCTATACTCCTATGTCCCGAAATGATCGTAGCCACAAAGAATACACAGTGGATCTATGAGATGATAAGACATAGCCACGACCAATACAAAGTGGATCTATGTAACAATATATGTGTCATAGTTCAAAAGAACTCCTTCGCAACCTAGGAAAAGTATACATAAGAGTGAAAACTCAACCAGGGTCTTCTTACTGATCCCGATGTAGTATGAATATAACCATGTGAAAAGATGTCCTGATGTCGAACACGACATAAACCACTTGATTACCGGTCAAATGATGTAAACAGTTAACAAGTGTGAGGGAGATCACCATTGATGTCAATGATTCCCAAGGTACTCTAGTACATTCCAACAAATGTGAATGAATGAGCTGAATTTGAACATATGTGGAATTATCCAATCATAGGTCAATGATTTAAACCCACTGCCGGACGCGAGGAGGCCTGCCATTGAGGCATGCAGGTCCTAAGGTACTAACTGGTTTCTAAGTCTAGCTCCTAGATAATGTGTTGAAGTCGATAGGAATAGACTCGTCGAAGGAGGGCCTTGATGTATTCCCCATCAACGACATGAAACAGAAATATAGACATAATTGGTATATCAAATGAACATGGACTGACACAGGTATTGAAATAGGATATTTGTGATGGATGACTCCCGAGGTAGATACTTCCCTTGAACACTGAGGCACAATAGCAGAAACTTGACATGGACCAAAACTTGATGATACATTAGATGCTATGACTTTCACCGGGTGACCCAAAGGAGTAAAAGAAACTCAGAGGATTGGTTCAGTGCAGAGGTTCAGTGGATTAAAATGCTTGCAAAGACAAAGTGCCATGTTCAAGGGTGACCGTAAGAGTTAAAAAATTGCTTGGCTTGCTTCTTTCAATTTTTCCCCCATCCAGATAGACGAGTACCTCTTTTTAATTTAACAAGCTCGAGGAGGTTAACACCTGCTTGATATGACTCACCTTTGGTAAGTCCCTCTTCCTTTTTTTGACGAACTGGAATAAGTAAGGGTTAGATCTCGTATGGGCCCTTCAATGTATGATCGTTTAATGAGTCTAGAGAAGGTAAACTCGGTGGTTTTTCATATTTAGAGAGTTTGAAAACAACTTAAATATGACTCCAATGTTGTCCTTTTTCGTAAGTTAGTCTCGCGAGGCCGAAAAAGAGATAAATTATCACTCGAAAGATGACCTTTCAAACCTTTTAATGAGTGGGAAAGGAAGCAAGATCACTCGACAATCTTTTCATGTTTAGAGAGTCTGAAAAAATCTTAAAGATGACTCCAAGGGGTTCCTTTTTCGTGTAACCATGCGAGTCCGAAAAAGTGATAAAAGTCTACTTGGTTTCATTCTCATGTTTTCACCAGAACGACAAAGAACAAAGACTAAGCTCGGTATGCCCCCAGCTTGAAAGCTAGTGACTTAACTCCATAATGATCATCAAAGGCTAGAGACATGCCCTCCAAGCTTCAATTCATTCACTGACTTTGAGGTTGTCACCAATTTCTCTACTAGACGGAGAAAAATGATAAGAGTGGATGAAAATAAGGTTCAAGAGAGGTGATTGTTTCATTTTTTAACGAGCTTGACACAAGAAAAGAACTATGCTCACGGATCCGGCTTCAATCCCTAGATTTATGTTTCATTGTTTAACGAGCTTGATATAGAGAGGAAGACTATGCTCAAAGATTTTGTTTCATTTTTTAACGATCTTGCTAAAGAGAAGAGAAACTATGCTCATGACCTCTGTTTCATTTTTTAACAAGCTTTCCACAAAGAAGAAAAACTATGCTCGTGGACTTTCCTTGATCATGGATTCCAAGAGACTAATGCTCTGGAAGGATACCATGTCAAGGGACAAATCCTGGTCATGGATTCCAAGAGATCTTCACTGGATGGAATAAAATCACTCTGGAAGGAACACATGTCGAGGGCCATGACAGGGGTAAGGATATCAGGCTCCAATATCCCTACTGGAGAGATCACCATGTCAACTACTAGATCCAAATCAATGGAAGTCGAAGGCATGGGAGACGATGGGAAATCAACATCAGGAGAGGAGACAGAGTGTACATCTTCCCGAATTTCTTCATGAGGGTGAATAAAATAGGATCGATGATGGTTATCATCCCGAGGTAGCTCATCAATGCTCAACATTTCCATAATAGATTCATCAGAGGGAAAAATTGGGGAAATGTAGTCGATCATAGATGACAAGGAACTTAATAGTGATGGCATCGAATAACTGTCGGGTGCCAATAGATGTTGGTCATCCGAAGAGGGAGAAGTGGATTGGATAGAAACGTATGATGTTTTGGTTGGACTAAGTGGTACAATGTCACCTAGTGCATTGAATTCCAATGGACTAGGTACAATCCAAGGGTCAGATGATTCCAAAGATTGATAAGCCGCGGTCAAAATCATATCGACGGTGGAAATATGATGTGTAGTTGGTGGAAGTGGTGTAGGGAATGTACCCATAAGGTTAGAATATTTCAGAAAGCCAACACCAACGCTTTCATATGTGATCTTGTGGTCCCCCAAGAAAGGAATGTTGTTGGTAGTGGGAGCGTGAGCATCGGTTGTGCAGAAATCTAACTGATCAACTGTGACAATTTTTCCTTGATGAGGAAATTGTACACATCGAAATACCGACAAGGACATGACAGACATAGCATAAAACCAACTTCTTCCAAGTAACAAGTTGTAATCTAGGGGAGAATCGACCACCTCGACATCAACAGTGACAGTTTTTCCACCCAATTGGATGGGAAGGGACTATAAAATCCCATGGGGATGAAAACCTCACCCATAAAATGCACATAACATCGTTGGGGATTTGTTAAGTGTGGGTGATTTTAAAATTTTCCAAAATGCTAAAGACATGACACAAGTTGAGTTTCCCTCATCCAGAATAGTTCGGTGGATTTTTTGATTGTGAACAACAACGTCAACTTGTAAATCAAGTTGGTGGGAGAGTCGAGACAAATAATTGTCTAGGTTAAACATGATATGGTTGGATGACTCAGGATCAATATCACCAATAGAGGCCAAGAGCATTCTACGTTGACTGGGGTCACCAATTTCTGTTGTAGGTGAATCCTCCTGCAGACAAGAGGATTCTCTCTTGGTCTCTAGACTCTTAAGGCCAAGATAGAAAAGTTCTTAACATGGACACTGACATCCTTTTAGATCTAATCAATCTAATATACGAAGGAGAAGAAGAAAGGTACGAACCTTGTTAATGGCGTTCGTCCTTGCAAAGTCTAGGCTGAGCTTCGATTTTGAGCTTCCTGATAGGTCGTGTAGAACAAACAAAGATACAATGGAATTCCTACTCTACTGAGATTAGCTCAAATATAGATCCATCTACTGTAGAAAAACTCATGTGGAACATGTTGGAAAGTGTTATGCTTGTCATTGATGGCAAGTACAACAGTGAAGATGACAGGAAAACAGAAGACAAAGGAAATCAAACTCAGGAGGAATAGCAGTCTTATATGCGCACGAAGCATAGGAAAGAGACCGAGAACC
>SNQJ01S0000135.1:168247-234519 GCA_010110895.2 Picea sitchensis
TAATTGTTTAAGCACGGTAACAACTGATTCACCCCCCCCTCTCAGTTGACTAACAGAACAAACATCAGTTTGAAAGAAAAAGGCCAAGAATTGATATATTGATGAGAACAAGTAAAAGTACTTACAATCCTTTGATGAGGGTGAAACAACTTCTTCTAGTTCTCCTTGTCCAACCCCTTTGCTCAAGTAATCTACAATGATTTATTTTATGACATCTCACTCATGGGATCATAAGTTTGGTGTAATTCTCAATCTCCCTCCATGTACCTTTCACCATGCGAAGGCCTCCTTATATAACCTTGGAGAGGCCCAAACACTTGAGAGATATTTGGGATAAGTTGAGGATTCCTCTCCTTCAGTTGAGGATATTCCCTAATATCATTCCTTGACCATCTATTCGAATTCAACCACCTTCAAGAATTGAGGGATTCTTCCCTGATTTGTCTCAACAAACCCAAAAATTGCTCAGAAAAGGGTAGCTCTCCCCCAAAAGGGTGCAAAGAGCGCTCAAACACTCCCCCAAAGAGGCTCAGGGAGCACTAGCACTCCCTGACAGTGGGTAGGGGAGTGCTCCTCTCCAAAATCCATTTTTTAGTGGTTCTTTCAGTGGAAAAAGGTTTGTACTCCCTGTCAACTGATTTCTCTTCTTCAAAACTAGTCTTTGAGGTGTCTTAAGTGTCTTTGTGATGTCGTTAGAGGCACGACATAGGCAAGATGGCAGTATGATGTTTGTGACACTTGAAACAATTGTGGTCAAGATGCGACACTTGCAGAAAAGATGCGACACTTACAACACTTGTAATGACGACACTTGCGACACTATTGAAGTGAGTAATTTTGAGGTGTAACACCTGGTTGTCGATCTAACTAATTATCCAAATATGAATATGAGAACAAAATGTTCTCAAATGAATTAAAATTTTAAAGAACCAATAGAGACTTTAATGATTATTTATTTTCCTAAGATGCATTCCTATCCTATTCTATCCTATCCTAATAAGGAGAAAGAATAAAAATAAGTGTAGTTCAACATTTTATGATTGCACATAAATAATTCATAAAAACAGGGAATATGAAAACTTAACAATATAATGAGTTAGAAACAAGTAATTGGTTCACCAACTTATTATATTGTCTATGCACTTAAAATGAAAATCATGGATATTGTGGACATACATAAAATAGTTTAGAAATAGTTTATTAAACAAAAATCCTTACATTCATAGAAATAAACATGCATAAACAAAATAGTCTCATTCATACACATTTGTGCCAAAATATTCAAAATGTCTATTGTTCAAATTCACATACAATACTAGTACTGTTCTCCTATAATCTGAGTCCAAAAGTCATTACTCATTTATAGTCATGCCTTTTATAATTATTCAGTGATTGTTTACATTATTGAGATTCAATCATACACAAAAAGTAGTTTGCAAAAGAGACTCTTCACATTCCTTTCCTTATCAATATTACACAAATAAAATATGAGACATGTGGAACAATTATGACAATCGAGATCATCATGGGTTCTTCTCCATTTGCATCTGGTCCCAATATTAATTTTAGAGTGAATAATTATCCATGGTATTTTGTAACTTCTATGACTACATCTTTTCGACATCTAATTCACCATCACAAACCTTGGTGGAAACATCTTGTTTTAATTCTTGTGTTGTGCATTTGATAATGTCTCAGGCCATAGTGACGAGTTTGACATGTATCAATAGATACTCTTCAAGAGAGTCTTTATTTACCTCAGTTAAAATCTCAATCCTCACCCTTCTAGTTTTCTTGTGCTTCTCCACCTCAACTATCCTAATTTGTGTAGGTGTTTCTTCATCAATGGATGGCATCAATGACATTCCAAATTCTTCTAAAAGATCACAAGAGCTACTCCATAGCCATTTGTAGGTCTTATATGTTGTATTTTGGATGGATTGGACATATTATAACATAGGCTTCCAAGTATCAAAGAATACTTGGTTTTTTATCCTTTATTTTCTAGAATAACATGTTAATGTAGCTGGGGGGTTTTTATATACTCCTGGCCAATCGATGATCCTATCGAAGGAATCGTTTTCCTTTTGGCATTGATCCCTAATTTCAGATATTTGGTCCTCAAGTCTCAATTGGTCATCCCAATTGGTCTACATATCACTTAGAAGGCATAAAAACTCCTTCTGCTCAATCCTAAGATTTTCGTTCAAGTCTAATGCCTCTGCCTTGATTGTTTTTAAGGCCAGGATGTTTTCCTTGCTCTTCTCTAGAACTTCTTTAAGATTTTCATTGTCTTATTCTAATCCCTTGAACTGAAGGATTTGATATTCAATAGATATTTTGGCTTCATCTATCTCAGTCTACAAATGAGATATCTCCTTTGCATGTTCCCTCTTGATCTGCTCAATTTTCTCACATATATTTACCTTTGTACATTCCAAGTATTTCAAATGGGTGTCCCTCTATGACTGTACTCTTTGATTAAATCCAACATTCAATTCGTCCTTCTAGGTTTCCAGTGGTCTATTGAATTCCTTTGTCTTGAGGTTATCAACAACCTCGATGTCCCTTTAAAATTCTAAAATGAGATCATCCCTTACATCTTGCATAGTCTTTTGAATTTCTTCTTTATGTAGTTTGTCCTTTTTATCAACATATGTTAGGAACTCTGCAGAGATTCCATCCTTTTGCTTCTTCAATTTTTTCTTTGTCTCAGTGATTCTGGTCCATGATAAACTTAAGGCATTGGTAACCTCAAGAGAAAATGAAACATTTAGACCCGCAAATGCATGGAGAGAAGAATTTGCTTGTACAACATTTTCCTTTGGGTCAGGCCCAAATTTCCATTCACAACTCTCCCTATAGATGAACTAGATTTAGTAGACTCTCCCCTTTTCCTTTTGTTTGACCTTTATTCAATTCTCTTCATCCTGTCATCATAATAATAATCTCCAAAAACCACTACAATGCCTTCAAAGCTCATAATTTGTGAATAAAAGGTGGAATTATCTGGAACGACATTAAGGGGAGTGTATTCATGGGGTGAAATGTTCACCATGCCCATATTAGGGGTTGATGGTATGCATGGGGTTTTAATTAATTCCTTTTGCTTCTTCTATTCTAATTGTTCATATTCCTTTCTTTTAGGTTCTGCCTCCGTTTTTCCTCTTTTATTTTCTGTTTTCTGGGCCTCAACTTCTTCATCAATTATTTTTCCCTCTATCTCAGTTGTTACTTTTTCACTTTATTTTCTCAATGCCTCTACCTCTTCAACTTTCCTTTTATCTTCTACCTCAGCTTGTGTTCTCTGATACTCCGCATCAACTTTCAACCTCTTATGCTATGATTCCTCTTATTTCTCGATCTTCTCCTTCTCTTTGGTGATTGATTTATTTTTATCCTCTTGCAACAATATTAGAAACTGGTTTTGATGAAACTTATTCATTTCTTATTGCTCGTCTTGGAGTTCTTTCCTGGCAGCATCATCAGACAATGTTTGCAACACCTCTTCATAAAACAAAACTCCTTTGAACATGTCTTCATAAAAATCTACCACATGAATATTAGAATGATTAAGACCCATAAATCTAACATGGCTCACTGCTAGCTCATGGGGGTCTTGTCTTTTTTCACTTCCTACACATAAAAATAAATCTTGTAGAGCCTTTGCTTCTTTGCTAGCATGCTTCCCATTTAATATACTATAGTTTCCTATGTGAATAGGAAATGGAGGATAAATTTTGTTACTATTCCTCATGAGAAAGGAGGTAACTCTTGTTCTTATGGTTTGATGGGATATTTCTCTCATTAAAAGGTGAGTTGGGATGAAGAACACAAAAATATGAGGTGATACTATAGTGAAATATACTTTGACATAGGTATAATACTTTCCTAGGTACCACTCATCTATCCCTTTCATCCCTGCCCTAGCTTCATGATCTGAAAATGAGAAGACTTATTTCTTTTAAATTATTTGTAAGTGTTAATTATGTGTTCTTGGGAAAAAAATGATCAATTTGAAAACAAWTAAACTAGAGAGTTTTCACACTTAAGATGCACATAATAACCAACAAACAACAACGATCAATAAACACATAACAAAACAAATGATAAAGGAGTTCACCCATCTCTTGGGCTACATCTCCTGGTCCARCTTCCAATGGATCTTTTATATTATTTGCTCAAAGTGATAAAAACAAGTTCTTTACAGTGCCCAAAATGACAAATAGATGGCTCCAATGKCTCTAGAACATCCAAAAACCCCAAGCTAGGTTCTTTCTGCACCTGGCTTGGCCAAAAAATGAAGAAGTTATCTTCCTGGAAAATTTCCCCTTCAAGCGTGTTGTCTTTGGTTCTCCAATTCGCACCTGTGTGTTTCTAACCCGACTCCCACAACGTTACTAGGAAAAAATACAAACACACTACGCATCTTTCAGTTCATGTAAAAATTTCGAATGACTGGCACGATTAGCACCCCCTTGGGCGAAGGTGTTGGACGCATGGAGGCCATATGGCCACGTCCCAACGCATATCCTGACCCCTGTGGCTAAACTTTTGCACAATCCTCGCGCATTCATTTGGTGGTGACACTTAGCTGGGCGCATGGAATCATGACCATTGGTGTGTTAAACCCTGCAACACTAGTTAGAGAATGGTCATATGTGTTGCAATATGGATTGGGGGCTGGGGCTAAGCCACGACCCTTTTCTCTGCCACCCATACACAGATTAAAATTCAAATAGTTTTAAACTTGTATATGGTTAAGTAATACCCGTAGGTGGGCTGGTATTCCAACCTATGTTAGAGCTATGCCCCTTCCCACGAGGTTGGACGTTCAACCCCCATAGACTACACAACATTTTATAAATTGGAGGGGTCCCACGTGGCAGCCCACGACTGGGCCACGTGGAACCACATTACTTGACACCCAAATTCCACATGTCAGCAAACCATTCATCCACGTATCTTCCACATATCTTGTCCAATCATCGTACCAACTCAACACCTCTACACAGTGGCCAATCCATGTCACCTACCATGTATGGGACCGTACCCTGCCACATCATCTCTGTACGGACTATACAAACATCAAAATTTCGCCTTTTTGGAAAATTGGACATAACATGATATCTCACTCATACGATGTTTGCTTGAACTTGTTCAAGTTGTGTTGGGATCGTGAGGACAAGGCCTATGCATGTGTCTGTTTTGAAGCAATTCTGAGAACTTTGATTTTTGAGCAAATTTTGATCCCCTAGATCACTCCTCCCCATTGGGAAGCTTTTGGACCTCCAAAAGACTGCTTTCAGTCTATTTGAATATGAGGGTACGATTCCCTCACCTTTCCAACCTTAATCCACTTGGCCTTGCTTGTATTTTTTCCTTTGAATACCAATTCAAAGGTATTCCACATTCCCTCTTTTTGAATTTCTCATCCTCCTATCAAGGATTGTGTCTTCATGTAGTTCTGAAAGATATTCTGGCAAGAAATCATCTATAGAAGGAATTTGAACATGTTCTCCTTGATCATCAATCAAAGGAGGCTCATAAAATCTCAAATTTTCAACATTGACAACTGCATACATTTGCATATAAGGAGGCAAATCCAAACGGAAGGCATTGTTACCAATATTTTCAAGAATCTTGAAAGGTCCATATCTAATTGGTTTCAGTTTTTTACCTTCTCCTTTAAGATTCTCTTTGCTAATGTAAATCCAAACTTCATCTCCAACTTGGAAACTGTTATCAACACAATGCTTGTTATGTCTTGTCTTGTACTTGGCTTGGATCTTTTCCAACTGTTCTTGTACATTTTGATGGACCAACTGAATTTGTTCAATGAACTTCTTTTCCCTATCAATGTCATAATGACCATCAATAGCAATGTCTTTCCCAAAGATAAAATCTAAAGGAGGTTTTGGAAAATAGACAAAACATGCTTCAAATGGAAATGTTTGAGTCCATGAATGCTTAGTCTAGCTATAAGCATGATGAAAGTAGTGTAGATGCTCATCCAAAAACTTAGGATGCTTTCTTTGCAAATTATCCACCACCTCGCCTACACCAAAATGGCCATCAACAAGAGAAGAATGTGCTTCCCTTATTATGTTGACTCTTTCACCCTGTGGAATACATAGATTTCCAAGATGATACAAAAGTTTATCATGCACATAGGAATCCAATTCCTCAACTTGGTTAGAATGACAGAAAGTTTCATAAGCCTCTTTGAAATCAACATATAAAGCATATTGTTCAACATAGCTCTCATGCATGATAGGATGATGCTTAAAAATAACTGAAGCACTAACAATAAGCCTAGTAAGCATATCAACAACTTTGTCATAAATGTATTTCTTATACCTTGTCACCAAGTGGAATACAAATCTTGTCAAGGCATGTAATGGATCTTTCTTTTTTTTCAAATCTTTCTTCCATGTGTCTCCTTCAACAATCATAATCGTAATCTTGTTCAAGGCTTTGAAATCTACCCACATACGCCATGTACAATATTTCTCTGGTACTAAAACAATTGGTGAACCATTTGGCAATGTGCTTGGATTGATGAGCCCTTTGTCAAACAACTCTTGGACTTGTTTTCTGATTTCAACATTCTCCATGACTGATATTTTGTACATGCCAATGTTTGGAAGAATACCATCTTGTTGCAATTGGATCTCATGTTGGATACCTCTTTTTGGAGGCAATCCTTTTGGTTCCTGAAACATCTCATCATTTTTGTTAATAATCTCATATAAATCATATTTTAACTTTTCATCACATCCTTGGAATGCTTCTTTTTTAACATTTTCTTTGGGTTTAATCATCAAGAGTACAAGGTTCTTATTAGCATTAACAAGTCTCTTCATTTGTCTAGCATTCACAAGTGACAAATTCAACTTCTTTGTATGTTCTCTAACAATGTAATCAACTCCATTTTTAAACAAATGTTACTTATTCTCATGACGATGAAATATGTCTCTCCTATCATATAAGTATGGGATTCCCAACACAATACCACAAATATCCAAAGAAATAACATCAAGCTCTACGCCATCTATAAAATTTGTAGTGATGGAAAATCTAAGTTTACACCTTCTAGTCACATGCAATTTGGCATTGTCACATATCCATCCTAGAGGGCATGGTTTAGGATGTGGAGTAGTTTCCAATTTTAGTTTCTTGAAAGTGTCTTCAGATATGAGGTTTTCTTGAGATCCAGTATCAAAAAGAGTATCTATCTTGGTATGTTTTGAAATCACCCTTATGTGGAAAATATCTATTCTTTCTTTTTCTTGTTGAGTTTCATTGAGGCTACTACTACTTAAATAACTAGTACTTGCAATAGAATCCTTACCTTGAACACCCATGGTTGTGATCTTAGTTTCATAATTCGAATCATATCCTAAATCTTTTTGTATAGTTGCAAGAATGTTTGGTTTCTCTTTTTTGTTGAAATTTTTGGGTCTTTTTTCAGGATGAAGTTTCCAACAATGGTCTTCATCATGGCCATATTTTGAATTGCGTTTTTCTCTTTCTTTCTTGATTGAAACATTATTCTTCCCATTTACTTCAAATTTATTGTTTCCCTTGTCTCCATGATTAAATGGCTTCTTTCTTCCCTCTTGAGGATCATTCCTTCCTCTTGCTTCTAAATGAGTTGCTTGTACACAAACTTCATCTAGATTTGAAGGGTTAAACATAAGTATTGTATGCCTCAAGTAGCTATGAAACCTCCAATGTATTTGAGTAAAGTTTCTTGAGAAGATAAATCTATACCCAAAACCAAAGATCTTCTTCTAAATTCTTGAGTGAAGCTTTGCACATTTTCCCCTTTAGCTTGTCTAAATTTTTGCCAATCCATAATAACTTTCTTCATGTATGCTAATGGATAAAATTATCTTTTAATTGCAAAAATAAAATCATTCCAAGAGGATAAAACTTTACCATGTTTCTTCATGTCCTCTTGAGTTTTGTCTTCCCACCAAATGAGTGTTTTGTCTTGAATATTAGTTTCATCATCTGTGATCCTTTGTATCCTACAATACACTTCGATCCGACGAATCCAGTTATCCAATTTCCTAGCATTTACCTCTCCATTGTACATAGAAAATTCAAACTTAATATCAAGCTTAAGCAAAGGAGTTTGTAGATGAGTTTTACCATGTTATTTTGGAGAATTTGGAGGTGGTTGTGAAATGGTATAAGAGGTGGAAGATCGAGGTGAAGGAGGTGGAGAATCACCATTCCCTCCATTTTCCTTTGGAGTTTTATCACCACTTTCTCCATTTCCCTTTGGAGGGTTGTAGATTTCACCTTGCAATCTTGCATTTCTTTCTTCAAACAAAACTTTCACCATCTCAGTCATATCATATAAATATTTTCTGAAAGTTTCCTCCTCTGATGGAAGAGTTCCATGACTCTCCTCATGAGCCATACTTGGTGTGTTAGATTACTAAGAGGGGGGGTGAATTAGTAATAGAGCAATTTAATCTTTTTTAACAATATAATATCAATGTAGCATTATCATCCAATAATTGCAGAATAAATAAATAATGAACAAATGAGAAATCATACACATACATAGTACACCAGTGTTTTTACATGGAAACCCAAAGTGGGAGAAAACCACGAAATGATTTTTCTTATATGTCTTCACGAATTACATTCATCGGAAGCACTGACTTCCTTTGTTTTCTAGCTGCAACTAGAAGGAGGCTCCAACCCCCTAGTTTCTCATGCTACAACCTGAGGGAAGCTCCAACTCCCCAATTCTTTGGATACAACCAGAAGGAGGCTACAACTCCAGATGTTCTCCAGATACAACTAGAAGGTGGCTACAACCACTTGTCCTTGTCTCGTCCAATCGCCCTGAAATATAACTGCCAAATTTAGAAATTGAATGTCACTGAGAAAGCTATCACTGTATACTCATCAACGAATCTGATCTAATCACATATACCTCAAATGTAGAAAATGAATATGTCACTGAGAAACTTGTCATTGTATACTCATAAACCAATCTGATATGATCACATATACCTCAAACACTATACCACAAGTATGTACCTCAAACCATGTGCTAGAACCTCACTATTATACAACCTCTATTTGTACCAATAACTTCAACAATATACCTCAACCAAAAGCCCTAAAAAATGAACCAATACTAAACTTCAGTAGATATACCTCAGATCAACTCTGTACCAAGCCATAAACTCCCAAGAGGGAATCCAACATATTTACAAGTCAAACCCTCAACTTGATTTATAAATTCAACACTACACATATGGGAACCATACCTTTTTTTCTTCTTGTAGCATTCTGTTGCCACAATTTTGCTGCCACGATTTTTCTGCCAAACTTTTTTTGCAGCGGTTTTTCTGCCGCACTTTTCTTGCCACACTTTTCTTGCTGTGATTTTTTTTCTGCACTTTTTTTGTCGCACTTTTCCTGCCGCACTTTTTCTTCCATAGTTTTCCTGCCGCACTTTTTCTACTGCAATTTTTCCGTTGCACTTTTTCTACCACACTTTTTCTGCCGCACTTTTCTAGCCGCACTTTTTCTGCCACAGTTTTCCTGCTGCACTTTTTATGCCGCACTTTTTCTGTTGCAATTTTCCTGCCGCACTTTTTCTGCCACAGTTTTCCTGCTGCACTTTTTATGCCGCACTTTTTCTACTTCAATTTTCCTGCTGCACTTTTTCTCTATCAATAATAATTGCCCAAATAACCTTTCACAAAAATAGATATTCAATGATATTCAAGTGTGTTTTGAATTAGAGAGCCTTGCCTCTTACTTATACTTTCATGTAGCTTCCTCAAGGGGTTACCTTTTAACCATCTTAACCCACTTTCCTTATTTTAGTGTTAACCCACTTCTAACCACTTGTCCACTTAGTAATTTCTCCATTAAGTTTATTATTTAAATAATTTCTTTTGTATCCACTTTGACTTATCGTACACTCATCACTTCACTTTATTATTTACCTTCTAAAATCTCTTAAACCACTTTCCTTATTTTGGGGAGTTTTCCATTAACTTTATTATTTGAAAAATTTCTTTTGCATCCTCTTTGAATTATAGTACACTCATCACTTCATTTTATTATTTAAATAATTTCTTCTTTGCAAAAACTTTGACTACTTTGACCTTTTAGGGCTTCTAGATGACTCATGAGGGTTCTCCAACTTCACATGGCCATAACTCTCTAACCGTGAGGAGTTATGTGACATTCCACATACCACCGGAAATGGCATGACATGTAATATCCATCTAGAATAGTCTTACCTGCAATTATATCAAAACTCATACCATTATCCATCAAACAAACTTGGGTCCATTACCCAAACCTTTGTGCTACCAGAATTTTCTACTGGACTTTCTTCAAGGGTCGAAAACCAACCCAGTTAATCAACAATATCCCCATTTGGAATTAATTGAAACACTCTGATGCAATATTGAAGTCATGTCATGCAATAGTGAAGTTATATCACTCATGCTCCTCTTGGAACCATGCCTATCTCCTCTACATCTCTGTGACCACTCTGCATTTTTGTGACCATCGCTCCCCCTGGAACCATGCCTTTGTCCTCTGCCTATGATAAATCTCTCCCCCTTTGGCATCAATGGAAAATTTATCTTTCCATCCGGGGCTTATCCCCCTAACTGAACTGTCTAATCTCCCAACCTGAACTATCCTCTTTACGGTGCTTCCTCGTGTACATCTAAGAAATATAAGATAAGCATTCAAAATAATTCGTTTTGGAGTAGAAATAAATCTGAGTCTTTGGCGAAGATACTCAAAGGATTCCTATGGAAGTGGTTTTGTAAAGATGTCTGCCACTTGTTCTTTTGTGCTCACATATTCAACTTTGATGTTCTTTTCTGTAACCTGTTCCCATAGAAAGTGATACTTGATTGGAATGTGCTTCGTTTTGGAGTGCATCATCGGGTTCATTGAGATACTAATGGCTCTTTTATTATCACAATATATTGGAATGGGCTCATCATACTCAACCTGTATATCTGTCAGAGTTTGTTTCATCCATAGAACCTGTGTACAACATGTTGTTGCTGCAATATACGCTGCCTCGGCTTTAGATAAAGATACTGTTGATTGTTTCTTTCTTAGCCATGATACTAAACACTCACCTAAGTAGAACACTACTCCAATGGTGCTTCATCAGTCATCAATGCAACCTGCCCAATCTGCATCTATGTAGGAAATAAGTGATAGATCCTTTCCTTTTGGATACCATAATCCAAACTCTTATGTTCCTTTGAGATATCTGAAAATCCTTTTTACTTCTAATACATGTAATTCCTTTGGTGCTGCTTGAAATCATGCCACCTATCCAACTTCCTGCATTACATATGGTCTGGATGCTATAACATACAGTAATCTACCAATCATTGACTTGTATTTCCTCTAGTTTGTAGACTTTGAATCATCATCTTTGCTCAACTTGCAACTGGTTTTCATAGGAGTGATATCTGGTTTGCAATCTTCCATTCCAAACCTCTTTATCATTTATCTGATATATTTAGATTGAGAAATAAAAATTCCTTGGTTGGGATAGTTCTCCGAGTAATGAAATTTCAAATTCATTCTTCATGTCCTTTGCAAATTTATGTCTTAACCTATTATCGTCACTACCAAAAATAATATCATCAACATAAACTTCAATTAATAAAATACTACCTTGAGTTACCTTGATGTAGAGATTGTTGTCCACGCTTCCTTTTCTGAACCCTACCTGCTGTAGATATTTATCCAGTCTAGAGTACCATGCTCTAGGAGCCCGTTTTAGACCATACAAGGCCTTCTTCAATTTACACACATAATCTATGTCCTCTAAAAACTGAAATCCTTCTGGTTGTTCAATGTATACTTCTTTTTCAAGTTCCCCATTCAAAAAAGCTGATTTTATGTCCATCTTATACACTTTAATATTTTTGGAGCATGCATAAGCTAAAATAATCAGATTGCTTCCATTCTGGCAATTGGGGCAAATGTCTCTTCAAAGTTGATTCCTTCAACATGTGTGTATCCTTTACATACCAATCTAGCTTTGTTCCTTGTACCCTGTCCATCTTCATTCAATTTATTCCTAAATACCCACTTTGTGTCGATCACATTCTTATTCTTTGGTCTTGGAACCAATTCCCAAGTGTCATTTTTCTCTATTTGATCCAATTATTCATCCATGTCCTTATTCCAAA
Source organism: Picea sitchensis (assembly GCA_010110895.2). Lineage (NCBI taxonomy): Eukaryota > Viridiplantae > Streptophyta > Pinopsida > Pinales > Pinaceae > Picea > Picea sitchensis. The sequence goes on from SNQJ01S0000135.1 coordinate 180,469, forward strand.
ATTCATCTGTGCTAGCCTCTTCAAAAATGTTTGGTTCAATCGTAGATGAGAGTGCTAGGTGTGTTTGTTCTGGTGAATAGATTCTTCTTCTAGTCTCAACTCTTGCATCTTTGTTTCCGATAATATGATTTGAAGGATGATTCTTCTATACTCATTTTCTAGGTGTATTTGGAGGCACTTGTTGAACTTTCTCTTCTACTTCTGACTGATCCTCTTTATATTCCCCTTCTACTTCTTCTTCATCTTTTGCTTCTTCTTCGTAAAGCTGTTCCATTGATTCATTTTCTTCTTCCTTTAATTCTCGTCTACCTGTTTCATTAATTGTTACATTGATGCTTTTCACAACTTTGTTAAACCTCAAGTTGTAACACTTGTATGTTTTCCTTGTACTTGAGTAACCAACAAGTACTCCTTTTTCCACACGAGAGTCAAACTTTCCTATTTTGCCATCTTCTCTTTTGATGTAGCATTTGCTTCCAAATACTCTGAAGTGATTCACATTTGTTGGTCTTCATTTCCATAGCTCGTAGGGAGTTTTTTCAGTGTTGTTTCTGAGCATTACTCTGTTTTGAATGTGAAATGATGTATGTACTACATGTTTCCAAAATATATCTATTGATTTGGAATCCATTAGCATTTTTCGAGCCATTTCCTGTACTGTCATGTTCTTTCTTTCAACAACTCCATTCTGTTGAGGTGTCCTTGCAATGGAGAATTGCCTTTTTATTCCATGCCTGCTGTAGTAGTCCATAAATTCCTTTGAAGTGAACTCTCCTCCATTATCAGATCTCAAACATTTTATTTTTGAATCCATTTCATTTTCAACCATTTCCTTGTAGACCTTGAAGTTTTCAAAAGCTTCTGACTTATTCATGAGAAAGAAAACTGCAGTCATTCTTGTATAATCATCAACTTATAACATAAATTATTTCTCACCTTTTAAACCCTTTGTTGTAGTTGGTCCAACTAGATCAATATGCACAATTTCTAGTGGTCTTGTCGTTGAATATTCCTTTGATTTGAACATGGTATTTGTTTGCTTTCCTTGTTGACAATGCTTGCATAAAGTGTTGGTTGGTTTCATGATCTGGGTCATTTCTCTAACTACTTCCTTTTTCTAACTTTGACAAGGTTATCAAAATTTATGTGACCATTCTTCTATTCCATAGCCAACTTTCATCTTCCATACCTAGACAACACTTTTCATTTCCAATTTCACTTAATACATATATGTTGCTTGAAGTTATTGCAGATTTTGCAATCAACTTTCCTGAACCTTCTTTTATTATATCGCACTTTTGTGAATCAAAAGTAAATTTATGACCTTGATTACACATTTGACTCACAATTAGAAGATTATGTTTCATATCTTCTACTAGTAGAACATTTGTTGCCTTTGTATTCTTGTTCCCAATTCTGATTGTGCCTTTTCCAATGATTTTAGCTGAATCATCATTTCCGAAGGAGACTAATCCATCTCTTTCCTTTCTTAATGTAAGAAACATGTCTCTATCACCTTTCATGTGTTTTGAACAACCACTGTCAACATACCAACTAATTTTCTTCTGCTTAGCTTGTAGAGCGAGTGTGTATTCTTCATTGCTATATTGATTTTTCTTTGTTGTCCATGTCCTCTTTTGAGGTTCCTGTCTGTGACTGTTGTTTTTATGTTGTGGTTATATAGGAGGGACCGTCATTCTGTAGTATTTGGCCATGTTTCCAAAGTTGTTACACTTGTAGCATTCCACTTCAGTGCTCAAAGATTCAAACATGTTGTAACTTCTCTATGTTTCACTAGGCCTTATTGGATAACCCTTTTGTGTGTGACTTTCAAAGTTGTTTATGTTTCTGTTGTTAGCTCTGGAATTCACAACTTTATGTACAAAATTATTACATGCATAACATAAACCAAAAAGTATAGTTTGATACCTGGGAGTTGAAGATATTCTGAAAGGAGGTACTCTTATGAATCGTTCTTCTTCCTGAGGCCTATCTGTTTCTGTCGATTGTTGATTCTGAGATATGAATCTTCTTGATGGAGGAGTGTCCCTGTAGTTTTCTTTGTATACCTTTCTATCCCGTTTGATTGTTTATGAATAGATTTTTGGATATGTTTCTTGTTATTTTGTTTTGGAGTTTAATCCCTTTTCTGTCTGATTGTATCAAAGTCTGAACTTGTCATGATGAGGTTTTTGACTGTTGATAATGTCATATAAAACTTTTGAGTTGTTCTGCATATTTTTCTTTTGAAGATCCTTTCTTAATGTGACAATATCTACTTACAAGTTTCCAATGATCATGTACCTTCCTTCTAGATGTTCTTTGAGTGCTTCTTCAATTCTTTTATCTTCTTCTATTTGAACCTTCAAATTTGTGATCATTTGTTCTAGTTCCTGAGTGTCTTCTTTCTTGTCTAGTTCCACTTGTAGCTTCTTGTTTTTCTTCTTTTCTCTTCTGATAACTTCTATGGCACACAATAATTATTCTCGGTAGTCAACTTCTGCCTCTTCATATTCTTCTTTGGTTTCTTCATATTCTTATTTTGCCTCTTCATATTCTTCTTCGGTTTCTTCTTTATCAGAGTCTTCTACTGCCATGAATATAAATCTTTCTGTCTCATTGTCACTGACTTCATCTTCATCTGATGATGATATGTCTTCTTTGGTGCATAAGATTTTCTTGAAAACTTTCTTTGTGGTTCTTTTTCCTTTATATGTTTGTTTTCTATTTGAGTAATCTTCATCATTTCTATTATTTTTCTTATGAGGACATTTGTTAGCAAAATGACCAATAACATCACAATTAAAACAAATCAAAGGAAACTTACCTCTATATCTGTCAGTGGTTCCCTTGTTCAATCTTCTGACAAAGTTGGACACTTCTTCATCATCTTCTGAGATGTCACTGTTGATGCTATGTTTTTTTTCCTTTTGCTTTCCATTTTGCTTTGACATTTTGGATGCTTTCAAGGTTGCTTCTTTTATATCTAGATTTTCCTGTTTAGTTCTCATTTCATATGCTGTGAAGATTCCATGTAGTTCGTCCATGCTTATTGATTTTAGATTTGCTCTTTCTTCTAGTGCTGATATCTTAGGGTCAAATCTCATAGGAAGAGATATTAGTACCTTTTGAACAATTACAGATTCTTTGATTTCTTCTCCCAATCCCATGATTGCATTTACTATTTCATCGACTCGTAAGAAGTAAGCTACAATATTCTCATCTTCCTTCATCTTTATTTGTTCGAACTGACCTATGTAAGTTTGAATCATTGTTGCTTTGGATTTTGAATATCCTTCATAAATATTTTGAAGTTTGTCCCAAATCTCTTTAGTGGATTTACAATGTGCAACTTTGGTGAATACCGATTCACAAAGACCATTCAAAAGTGCATTTGTGGCTTTGGAATTATTCTGACCGAGTTTCATTTATTTTTCATTTATCGGTGGAACTAATCATTCTTTGTATCCATCTATAATTGATTGCCAAATTTCAAATCCTTGTGCCTGTATATATGTCTTCATCCTTATGCTCCAAAATGCATACTTATGTCCATAAAATCGTGGTATTCCATTTTTATACATGTTGTTTCTCTCCATGATCTACCTTTCAGTGGTTAAATTGAATTCTGAAGGAACCCACTTTGATACCAATTGTTGGATTACTAAGAGCGGGGGTGAATCAGTAATAGAGAAATTTAATCCTTTTTAACCATATTGTAATAACCCAAAGTCAAGCCCCTTCTGAATTGTAATTTTTCTTATAGTCTAGTGAGCCAAGTGGTTATAAGTTGAAAGACTTATGTGTTTATTAGGATAGTGAGCCAGATGCCAAGGAAATGAGCCTGATATTTTGTATATGTAATTATTCAAATCATTATTAATAAAATATAAACAATGTTGCATGTAGACTGAACATGAAGAATAATTATGGGGGACTAAGCACCACTAGGTAGGGTAAGGAAAGGGGGACTAAGTATTGGGTCTAGGGACCAAACTAGGGGACTTACCTCTAGAAGAATAATATTTTAATATTATTTCCTGAAGACTAAAGTGAACATTATATGTTCACTTATCCTAAGTCCCTGGAAAAGGGTACGTGTGAAAAAGGGAACACATGCAACTCCAGGAAGACAAGTCTCGACCTGGGCTCATGCAGTTAAAATATGAAGCCTCAATTGTGTTGGGGGTTTGTGAGTGATTTTCCTGCCATCCTCCATCTGATTTTGCTGGTGGTACTCTGTATGAATCATCTTGCCTCTATGTTGCATCTGCATACTCGCGCACAGTGAAGAGATTCCTCATGGGAAGGTTGGTCGCCCTGCCATTCTCCCATCCGATACATGAACCGTTCTTTCCTCGGCATTGTCTGACCTCGGCATACCTCTCGCACCTCTGAAACCAGAAATGAAAAGCCATCCTGTGTTGTTTCCTGTGAAGCTTGACGCAATTGTAACTTCCTGAGCCATGTTGTGACTTAGTATTAGGTTGTTTCCTTTTCGGGTGTTTATACCCATTTTCCCCTATTTCTGTTGCTATTAATATTGTTGTTTCTATAACTGTTGCTGTTGTTATCAATCGTACCCGACTGTAGCTGAGTCAAAGGCTAGTTATTAGACCTATGAGAAGCTCTCCTAGGTGAGAGAGTTTATTGGGAAGTGAGTTCTCCTGGAAGGGAGTCTCGTAGTAGCCACAGTACTCTGAGACTTCTGGTCCAGCCTATTGTTGAAGCCCAAGGTAAGGGAGGTGTACTGGCCTATGGACTTGTATTAGTGAAAGTGTATCCTCCTGGGGTGGGGCATGTGTGTGGGGAATGAGGGTCTATGTGTTGTAGGTGTAAGTGGCTCCTGGGATAAAAGATCCTTCCTGTTGCTTTGTGTAACTTCCTTGTTGTCCTTGCCAAGCTTAGAATTAACTTGCCTGATGGAGTTTAGTCCCAGCTCGGGTGTGACCCACTGTTGAGAGTGATGAGAAGTGTGGTCTAAGGCTAGGAGGTTCATGGAAGGTCTGCACGCAGTTGGTGGATTTACTCCAGATAAAAGATAAGTATCATTATGTATTTTATGCACGTTTTTTTGATGTTGTATTTATTCACATATTCCATTGCATGTATGAATTTCTCTTAATTCTATGTTAATTCAGTATGATAGCAGTAAATCTATGTTAGTTGTGTTAATTTCATTAAAATGCATTTAATTCATATAAGCTGTAAATTCTGCATGGTAGCATTACTCGGTCTTGGATGGCCGAGGATGTTGCAATATGGTATCAGAGCCCCAAGTTTCAACGCTGAACCTGGATGGGCCGAATAGGTGGTCTTTGGACCCAAGTTTTCAAGTGGAAATGGTGTCGGATGGAACCAATTTCAAACCTTAGAATATTTCTTAGTGCCAACGAGTTACTTGGTCATGTTATGAAGCTCATGAGGAGTAGCGTAGAATAAAACTGCAACCGACGTCATGTTTGACCAGAGAGAGAGAGAGAGAGAGAGAGAGAGAGAGAGCTCAACACTTGGGGTGTTGAGAGCCGTAGGATCTATTAGGGAAACAAGAGTTTCCTTTATGGTCGTCAAACCCTGAGAAGGTCCAGGGAGGTTATCCTAGAAGACTCTCAGAGTTTGACAATCAGGAGAAGCGGGGTGTGTTGAGACACAAACCTCTGAAACCCAAAACTCCGAAATCCTGAGAAGATCTACACCATAGATCTGGGAAAAATATCTTGACTGTTGGATCAAGCTGAAGAGCAGATTGTAATTTTGGGAGTTTGACTGTCGAGAGAAGTGGGATGTGTTGACGCACAAACTCTCGAAGCCCAAAATTACGAAGCCCCGAAGAGCTGAATTAGTGGGTCATGTTGACGCCACTTGGATGGACATGGACACATGGGATGTGCACCATGTGTCAATGGGTCCCGAAGGAAAACATAGACATGGTGGGCCCAGATGGAATCACCTGGGGTAACATGGACCTTCTTAAGTACACCACATGTCACCACCGTGGTTGGTGACAGTTGTGCCATGGGCCCAGAGGCCAGAAAGGTTGGAAGTTCGAAAGTCAGGAGTTGGAGAGGGAAGTGAGTGTGGAAGCTTCCAAGACCGAAGTCCCAAATCTCTGAAACCCAAAACTCTGAAGTCCCGAAACTCCAAAGTCCTGAGGCTTCAATGATAGGATTTTTCCTTGTGTATATCCGCCATCAGATGTTAGGTATGGTGGATGATTGATCCGCCTGCCTTGCGAGTTCGGTAATTCAGAACTCCGAATAATTGATGTGTTATGATTGGAGTTTTCTGAAATCCGAAGTCCCAATTTGAGAACCTTGAGATCTAGTGCATGGTCATGAACCATGGTCACGTGGATTGGGAAACTAAGAGAAAATAGGCTATGGCCTGAGTTTACTATAGAGCCGAGAAAAACTCGAAAAATTCATGAAAATTGAATGTTTTCTTGAATCAAATTTGTTATGATTGTTGTAGGAATTATTAAGGAATAATGGCCTGAAAAATTCTAGTTGCCTGCACATTGTGATGAAAAAGTTCAAGAAGTGCCATAACCAAATAGAATTTCCACTGAGTGCAAAAGAAATGGAAGAGGCACGAAATGCTTCCAGTTCCGAGGATGAAGCAAAAGGAATGGATGTATGTTTGAGAGTTGAAGGAATGAACTCCAATGGACATGGAGAGGAGATAGATAAGGAAGAGCATATGATGAAAATCATTGAAGGATTATAGGAAGACGCCCAAGCTCATTGAGTTGATAATAGAAAGATCATGAAAGCATCTAGACAAGTTTTTCATAGTCTTCCTGGATGACATTCCGGTGTATTTTGAGTTGAAGGAAGAGCATGAACAACATCTGAGGATGGTGTTGCAAGTGATAAGAGGGCACCAACTATATGCCAAATTGAGAAAGTGCTCATTTTATCAAAGAAGATCCATTACTTGGGGCATATTATTTTGAAGGATGGGATAGCTGTAGATCCTGAGAATATTGAGGCCATCAGGGAATGGTCAGTGCCAAAGAACATGACAGAAGTCAGATCCTTTATGGGTCTAGCTGGTTATTACATAAGGTTTATGGAAGGGTTCTCGAGGATAGCTCACCCTATCACTTCCTTGAAAAGGAAGGAGAGGAAGTTTCAGTGGACAAAAGATTGTGAGAGAAGCTTCCATCAATTGAAGAAACTGTTAACCAATGCTCCAATATTGAGGATTTCATATCCAAATGAAGATTTCATGGTGTGCACTGATGCATGTAGAGAAGGACTGGGAGGAGTCCTCGGTCATAATGGATTCATAATTTGTTATGAATCCAAAAAGTTGAAAGAGCACGAAAGGGACTATGCAACTCATGACTTGGAGTTGGCAGCCATAGTACACGCTCTAAATAAATGGAGGCTATTGGCATAGGGGAATACCTAGGGTTCAATTCTCAAGAGTGCACCAACAAATCCCTAACTACCGACCCTTTCGACAACACCTGCAAAGCAGATGAAGTCTCACCCGAGGTAGAGGTAGGGGTGGTTGCAAGACTTAGGTGTCTGCAACCTTAGCTGGGACACATATATGCTATTATATCATTTACAAAGCACTTAACATCGATCATTCATCAATATTCAACCCTTATTATACTTTGCAGACAACACAGAGCATCGATGTGTACACTCAGATCTACAGTATTTCAGCACTTAACCATAGTAACCTAGATCAAATCCAGTAGATCAACACTAAGCATCCTCATAAACATCAGATATAACAATCATATATATCTAAGAAGCACAGAGCACTAGTGGATATATCAAAGCACATAGAATAAGAAAAACACATTGAACCAAAGCACAAATCATAACACACATATTTACATGGTTCACCCCCACCCTGGGGCTACGTCCACAATATCTTCTTCTTTATTATCATCCTCAATATGTTACAAGCACAAAGCCTCCAAACCCTTCTTCGCATAGGACAGAAAATCTATGCAGCTTGCTAGATCCTTCTTCCTTGCATTACAACACTTAACTTTCTATAACAACCTCATAGTAACTTGCACTTAGCCTTGCAAGTCTTACATAGTTCGCATAGAGCACTTATTCAACATCACATAGATGCACTACCAATTGCCCTAAGCAATCACATCTACTACTTCTTACATTGCCTATCCTTCTATTTATACATTACAAAAGTGGGCCTAATCATGGGTAAACCCACATGTCGACATCCCTTTCCCATTACATTAACCCAAAACCCTAAAAGGGCCCAAAAATGGACCAAGATCCTGTGATCTCTGCTTCGCCTGACGCTCCTTCTTTGATAGGCCGTTGAAGTCCAAAAATGGTCAAATATGACCAAGTGTTCCTTAAAACTTGGTCAAGGGCCAACAGGCCCCCAACTATCACCTGTGACTCGTCCCGAGTCACTCTGGTCTGATCAATTTTGCCTCGAATGTCTCAATATTGTCTCGAGCTACTTCGACCTACTGCAGTGCGATAACCTTGTGCTCAGTGAACTCCTGGATCACTGTGTCATTTATTGGCCCTTCTAGTCATTGTTCTGCGGTGATGATAACCTGTTCAAGATTGGATCCTTGGCTTTCAAATTTAGTGAAAAGTTGACATGCCTTTTCTCGGATTAGTTGAAGTTGTTGGGACACTTCCATCACTTTACTTTACAACGTGTGTACCTGTTGTTGGGTGATGCATTTTTCTAGAAATCTCTTCATTCTTTCGACTAGGGTCAAGGCTTTCAACTGCGCCTGTAGCGTATCTGCGTGCTACTTTGCTTCTTGAAGTTGTGCCTCCAATGCCTGCAACTCTAGATTCTCTGTGAGGTTCTCATAAGTCTGGGTGCTTCTAGCGCTCAACTGCTTGCATTCCAAGGCAAAGGTTTTTAATCGGTCAACTGCGCTACGGGCAGTTGCCTCCCTTAGATCTCTTATTTCTTGAGGAGTCTTGGGCACGATACGAAGTTCCAAATATGTGATGCACTGCTGAAGTTGTTGGATTACTTATTCAAGTTGTGCCACCTACTGTGGGACATGTTCTTCAATATTCACTTCTATGACCGTCACAGAGTGAATTGATTTGTGAACCCTTTCCTGTACTTCAAGTTGCTCTGCTAGCAATTGGTCCTTTCTCTGTTGTAACTTTTCTTTTTCCACATCCCACTTCACTTGCAGGGCAATATTTTCCCATTCTTCCTTACTCTGTTGTTCTACAAGTCCTCTCTGTACTAGTGTCAAAGCCTGGGTGGCTTGTGTTGTGTCTTATTAAGCTTGTCGAAGGAGAGCTTCGACTTTATCGATGATCTGGTGTAATTGGGTGAGATCATTGCGTATTCCCATTGTTCCAATTGTCAAGGCTGTAGTAGAAACTGCTCGGTTGGACTGGAGTGTCTGCTAAAACCATTTGTTGGCATAGGGGCAGACCCAGGGTTCAATTCTCAAGAGTGCACCAACAAAGCCCTAACTATCGACCCTTTCGGTAACACTCGCGAAGTAGATGAAGTCTCACCCGAGGTAGAGGCAGGGGTGGTTGCAAGAATCAGGTGTCTGCAAGCTTATCTGGGACACAGATCTATGATTATATCATTTACAGAGCACTTAGCATCGATCATTTGTCAATATTCAACCCTTATTATACTTTTCCGACAACACAGAGCATCGCAGTGTACACTAAGATCTACATTATTTCAGCACTTAACCATAGTAACCCAGATCAGATCCAGTAGATCAGCACTAAGCATCCTCATACACATCAGATCTAACAATCATATATATATCTAAGAATCACAGAGAACTAGTGGACATATCAAAGCACATAACATAAGAAAATCACATTGAATCAAAGCACATAGCATAACACACAGATTTACGTGGTTCAACCCCACCCTGGGGCTACGTCCACAAGATCTTCTTCTTTATTATCGTCCTCAATATGTTACAAGCACAAAGCCTCCAAACCCTTCTTTGCATAGGACATAATATCTGCGCATCTTGCTAGATCCTTCTTCATTGTGTTGCAACACTTAGCTTTCTATAGAAACCTCACAGTAACTTGCACTTAGCCTTGCAAGCCTTACACAGTTCGCACATAGCACTTATTCAACATCACATAGATGCACTACCAATTGTACTAAGCAATCACATATACTACTTCTTACATTTCCTATCCTTCTATTTATACATTACAAAAGTGGTCCTAAGCATGGGTAAACCCATTGGCCGACATCCCTTTCCCATTACATTAACCCAAAACCCTAAAAGGGCCCAAAAGTGGACCGAGATCCCGTGATCTCTACTTCGCCTGGCGCTCCTTATTTGACAAGATGTCAAAGTCCAAAAATGGTCAAATATGACCAAGTGTTCCTCAAAACTTGGTTAAGGGCCAATAGAGGCATTACCTCATGGGGAGGAGGTTCGAACTGAGGACAGACCATAATGGTCTGAAGTATTTGTTTGATTAGCCAACCTTGAATGCTAGACATGGTAGGTGGTTGGAGTTTCTCTGTGAGTACGATTTTGATATCAAGCATATCAAAGGGAAGGAGAATAAAGTGGTTGATGCACTCAGCAGGAGAGTACACGAATTACATGCTACAACCATTAGCATGTACCGAACTGATATTAAAGGCATAATTTTGGAGGTTGCAAATACAAATTTGTAGTGCAGGGATTTGGTAGGAAAGATACAACAAGGTGAGATGCCATAGAAAGTGGAAAATTATAAATTGGAAACCAGTGGAATACTCCTGTACAAGAACAAAATTTATATACCTAATTTCCAGGACTTGAAACTTATGATTTTGCATGAAATGCATAATGTGACTTATGCAGGACACCTTGGATATCAGAAGACTATGGCATCAGTCAAGAGCCATTACTTTGGCCAGGTATGAAGAAAGAGATTGAAGAATGCATCGCCAGATGTATGGAATGCCAAAAGGTTAAAGATGAGCATAAGCACCCAACAAGGTTTTTGCAGCCTTTACCCATTCTTGAGTGGAAGTGGTAAGTGGTGACAATGGATTTCATCACAAGATTTCCTAGAACAGGAAAACAACATGATTCAATCATGGTGGTAGTGGACAATCTTACAAAAGTTGCCCATTTCATTCCGTTAAAGACTACTCACAAGGTAGCGGATGTTGTTGACATCTTTATGAAGGAAGTGGCATGATTGCACGAAATTCCCAAGACAATTCTGTTTGACAGGGACCCGAAATTTACCTCCAAGTTATGGAAGGGGTTGTTCAAAGGATTCAGAATGAATCTGAACTTCAATACTGCTTATCATCCTAAACTTGATGGGAAAATAGAGAGGGTGGACCAAGTGATAGAAGGCATGCTAAGGATGTATGTGATGGACAAACCGTCTAAATGGGAAGACTACCTACAATTGGTAGAATTCACCTACAACAATGGGTATCAAGCATCATTGAAGATGAGCTCGTTTGAGACACTTTATAGAAGAAAGTGAAATACTCCAGTAAGATGGGATAATCCAACAGATAGAGCAGTGGTTGGGCTAGAGTTGTTCAAGGAAATGGAAGAACAAATGTTGAATATTAGGAAGAATTTGAAATTTTCCCAAGATAGGCAGAAGATTTATGCTGATAAGAACAAAATCCACAGGGAGTTCAAAGTGGGTGATCATGTTTTTTCTGAAAGTAAAAGCTAAAAAAAGTTCCATGAAGCTGGGAAAGTGTTCCAAGTTGGTAGCCATATTTTGTGGGCCATTTGAAATCCTAGAAATGATTGGACAATTTGCATATATGCTTGCATTGCCTGCATCCATGACTGTACATAATGTGTTTCATATTTCATTTCTTAATAAATATATACCTGATGATAATCATGTAATCGATTGGAATGTGATTAAGGTGGAACAAGAAGGCATATTGCAGGTGCATCCGATGCGTATACTAGACCAGAAAAGAAAGAAGCTTCGGAATCGAGCCATAGGACTTGCAAAAGTCCAGTGGACCTGGTATAGTCCTAAGGATGCAACATGGGAGCATGAAGATGCTATGCGGGCAGAGTATCCACATCTTTTGAAGATTTTGGAAATCTTCCTGTTGTTTTGTAAATAAGTTGCACTGAGGACAGTGCAAAAATAAAGAGAGGGGATTGTAAAACCCCAAGGTCGAGCCCCTTCTGAATTGTAATTTTTCTTATAGGCTGGTGTGCCAAGTGGTTATAAGCTAAAAGACTTATGTGTTTATTAGGCCTGTGAGCCAGATTCCAAGGTTAGGAGCTTGATCTTTTGTATATGTAATTATACAGATCATTATTAATAAAATATAAACACTGCTGCATGGAGACCGACCATGAAGAAGAGTTATGGGGTACTAAGCACCACTAGGTAGGGTAAGGAAAGGGGGACTAAGTATTGGCTCTAGGGGCCAAACTAGGGGATTTAACTCTAGAGGAATAATATATTAATATTATTTCTTAAAGAATAAAGTGAACATTATATGTTCACTTATCCTAAGTCCCTGGAAAAGGGGACGTGTGAAAAAGGGAACACATGTAGCTCTAGGAAGACAAGTGTCGACCTGGGCTCATGCAGTTAAAAGCTAAAGCCTCAGCTGCGTTGGGGGTTCGTGAGTCATTTTCCTACCATCCTCTGTCTGATTTCATTGGTGGTACTCTGTCTAAACCGTCTTGCCTTTGCGTTGCATTTTCATACTCACGCATAGTGAAGAGAGTCCTCATGGGAAGGTTGGTAATCCTGCCATTCTCCCATCCGGTACGTGAACCATTCTTGCCTTGGCATTGTCTGACCTTGGCATACCTCTCTCACCTCTAAAACTAGAAATGGAAAGTCGTCCTGTGTTGTTTCCTGTGAATCCTGACACAATTGTAATTGCTTGAGTCGTGTTGTGACTTAGTGTTAGGTTGTTTCCTTTTCGGGTGTCTATACCCATTTTTCCCTGTTGTTGTTTCTATTACTGTTGTTGTTGTTGTCAACTATACCCAATTGTAGCTGATTCAAAGGTTGGTTATTAGACCTGTGAGCATCTCTCCTAGGTGAGAGAGTTTGTTGGGAAGTGATATCTCCTGGAAGGGAGTCCCATAGCAACCACAATACTATAAGAATTCTGGTCTAACTTGTTGTTGAAGCCCAAGGTAAGGGAAGTGTATTAGTCGATGGACTTGTATTAGTGAATGTGTCTCCTCCTGGGGTGGGGCAGGTGTGTGGGGAATGAGGGTCTGTGTGTTGTGGGCATAGTGGCTCCTGGGATAAAATATCCTTCCTATTGCTTTGTGAAACTTCCTTGTTGTCCTTGCCAAGCCTAGAATTACCTTTCCCAGTGGAGTTTAGTCCCAGCTCAGGGGTGACCCACTGCTGAGAGTGATGGGCAGTGTGGTATAAGTATGGGAGGTTTGTGGAAGGTCTGCATGCAGTTGGTGGATTTACTCCAGATAAAAGATAAGTATCATTATGTATTTTATGCATTTTGTTGTGATGTTGTATTGCTTCACGTATTCCGTTGCATGTATGAATTTCTCTTAATTCTATGTTAATTCAGTATGATAGCAATAAATCTATGTTAGGTGTGTTAATTTCATTAAAATTCATTTAATTCATATAAGCTGTAAATTCCACATGGTAGCATTATCCGGTCTTGGATGGTCAGGGATGTCACACATATAATATCAATGTAGCATTATTATCCAATAATTGAAAAATAAATCAACAATGAAAAAACGAGCAATCATACACATACATAGTACACCAGTGTTTTTATGTGGAAACCCAAAGCAGGAGAAAACCACATCATGATTTTTATTATATGTCTTCAAGAATTACATTCATTGGAAGCACCAAGTTCTTTTGTTTTCCAGCTGCAACTGGAAGGAGGCTCCAACCCCCTAGTTACTCAGGCTACAACCTGAGGGAATATCCAACTCCCCAATTCTCTGGCTACAATCAGAAGGAGGCTACAACCCAATATGTTCTCTGGCTACAACCAAAAGGTGGCTACAACCACCTGTCCTTGCCCCATCCAACCTCACTGAAATATAAGTGCCAAATGTAGAAACTAAATATGTCATTGAGAAACCTGTCACTGTATACTCATCAACCATTCTGATCTGATCAAATATAACTCAAATGTAGAAACTGAATATGTCACTGAGAAACCTATCACTATGTACTCATAAACCAATATGATCTGATCACATATACCTCAAACACTATACACCAAGTATGTACCTCAAACCATGTGCTAGAACCTCACTATTATACAACCTCTATATGTATCAATAACTTCAACAACATACCTCAACCAAAATCCCTAAAAAATGAACCAATACTAAACTTCAGTAGATCTGCCTTAGATCAAATTTACAGCAAGCCATAAACTCCCAAGAGGGAATCCAACATATTTACAAGGAAAACCCTCAACTTGATTCATAAATTCAACACTACACATATGAGAACCATACATTTTTTTTTTCTTGAAGCGTTTTGTTGTCGTGGTTTTTCTTCCACGATTTTTCTACCATGATTTTTGTGCGACACTTTTTCTACTGCAGTTTTTTTGCCGCACTTTTTCTTGCTGCATTTTTTTTGCCGCACTTTTTCTTACACAGTTTTCCTACCGCACGTTTTCTGCCGCACTTTTCCCGCCATACTTTTTCTACTGCAATCTTTCTGCCACACTTTTTCTGCAGCAGTTTTCCTGTCACACTTTTTCTTTCACATTTTTCCTACTGCACTTTTCTTGCCACACTTTTTCTGCCACACTTTTTCTCTATCAATAATACTTTCCCAAATAACCTTTCAAAAAAATAGATATTCAATGATATTCAAGTGTGTTTTGAATCAGAGAGCCTTTCCTCTTATTTATACTTTCATGTAGCTTCCTCAAGGGGTTACCTTTTAACCACCTTAACCCACTTCTAACCACTTGTCTACTTAGTAATTTATCCATTAATTTTATTATTTAAGTAATTTCTTTTGTATCCACTTTGACTTATCATACACTCATCACTTCACTTTATTATTTACCTTCTAAAATCTCTTAAACCACTTTCCTTATTTTAGGGAGTTCTCCATTAACTTTATTATTTAAATAATTTATTTTTCATCCTCTTTGACTTATAGTACACTCATCACTTCACTTTATTATTTAAATAATTTCTTCTTTGAAAACACTTTGACTACTTTGACCTTTTAGGGATTCTAGATGACTCATGAGGGTTCTCCAACTTCACATGGCCATAACTCTCTAACCGTGAGGAGTTATGTGACGTTCCATATACCATCGGAAATGACATGACATGTACTATCCATATAGAATAGTATTACCTGCAATTATATCAAAACTCATACCATTATCCATAAAAAAAACTTGGGTACATTACCCAAACCTTTTTGCTACTGGAATTTGCTACTAGACTTTCTTCAAGGGTTGACATCAATGACAACCAACCCAATTAATCAACATGGTGAATATCTCCTTGAAGATTGAGGTGATTTGATAGTTCTCCTTCTTGACAGTTGAGAACTTGGCTCTACAATTTGACCTTCTCCTCTTGTGAGATTCAACCTTGTAATCATTAGAAAACAAAACACTTGCAAAAAATCAAGCCTTTAAAAACCTATGCTATGATACCAACTTGATCTGAAAATGAGAAGACTTGTTTCTTTTAAATTATTTATAAGTGTTAATTATGTGTGCTTGGGAAAAATGATCAATTTTAAAACACATAGACTAGAGAGGTTTCACACTTAATATGCACATAATAAAAAAATAACAACCATCATTAAACACATAAGACAACAAATGATAAAGGAGTTCACCCCTCTCTTGGGATACATCTCCTGGTCCAACTTCCAATGGATCTTTTACATTATTTTCTCAAAGTGATAAAAAAAAGTGCTTTACAGTGCTCAAAATTCCAAATAGATGGCTCCAATGGCTCCAAAACATCCAAAAATCCCTAGCTGGGCTCTTTCTGCACCTGGTTTGGCCAAAAAATGAAGAAGTTATCTTCCTGGAAAATTTCCCCTTCAAGCTTGTTGTCTCTGGTTCTCCAATTCACACCTATGTGTGTCTAACCTGGCTCCCATAGTTTTATTGGGCCAAAAATCCAGCACACCACACATCCCGCAATTCATGGAAAAATGTCAAACAATTAGTGCCCCCTTGGGCAGAGGTGTTGGACACATGAGGTGCCATATGGCCACGTCCCAACGCATATCCCAGCCCCCATGGCTAAACTGTTGTACAATCCACACATGTTCGTTTGGTGGTGACACTTGGCTGGGCGCGTGGCATCATGACCATTGGTGTGTTAAACCCCACGCCATTGGTTAGAGAATGGTTGTATGTGCTACGATATGGACCCAGGGCTAGAGCTAAGCCCCAACCCTTTTCTCCACCACCCATACACAAATTACAATTCAAATAGTTTTAAACTCGTATATGGTTAAGTAATACCAGTAGGCGGGCTAGCAGCCTGACCTACGTTAGAGATATGCCATTGCCAATGAGGTCATAGGTTCGACCCCCACGAACTACACAACATTTAATAAACTGGAGGGGTGCCATGTGGAAACACATGACTGGGCCACGTGGCACCATATTACTTGCCACCCATATGCCACGTGTCAGCAAACCATTCATCCACGTATCTTGCACATAACCTGGCCATTCAACCTAACAACTCAACACCTCTGCACAATGGCCAATCCACATCACCTTCCACATGTGGGATAGTACCCTGCCACATCATCATTGTACGAACTGTACGAACAACAAAATTTTGCCTGTTTGGAAAAAGGGAAAGAACATGATATCTCACTCATACGATGTCCGTTTGAACCTTCTCAAGTTTCATTAGGATCGTGAGGATGATACCTATAGACGTGTTCATTTTGAAGCAATTCTGAGCACTTTGATTTTTGAACGAATTTTGATCCCCTGGATCACTTCACTTGAAATTATATACCTTGGGAATCCAAAATTGATAGTGTAAATAGGGGAGAGGAAATGGTCAGAAATGTAA
Source organism: Picea sitchensis (assembly GCA_010110895.2). Classification (NCBI taxonomy): domain Eukaryota; kingdom Viridiplantae; phylum Streptophyta; class Pinopsida; order Pinales; family Pinaceae; genus Picea; species Picea sitchensis. Next base: position 197,480 of record SNQJ01S0000135.1, read on the forward strand.
CAGAAATAAATCTTATATTTTATGTCCCACAACTTAAATAAATACACATGGAAAAAGGGTTGATCTTGGTCCCAATTCCATCCAAGGTTGGGAAATGGGATTGAGAAATAGATGGCATCGATTAAATAAGTCAACATGTAAAAACATGATTTTTTCATACCTAACACATTTTCACATTGAGACATATGTTGAAAGTCATTATGTCCACCCAATTGAACACTTGTTCTATCTTCACAATGGTATGGGTCATAGGTAACCAATATGTCTAAAAATGGGTGCACTTCTCTTCACCTTGTAATCGGTTCAACATCACTATCAACATGTTGTAGGGTGCCTTGAACTCCTATGTAGGGATAATATTCTTCCCCTACTTGAAAATTATGTTTGTTGGAATACTGAGAGGGGATGGGTGAATCAGTATAAACACTTTATACCACTTTTAACCACAATATATATTCTTTCACTTTAACAACAATGTTGAACATTTTATCATCAATATAAAATCTATGATTTCATTCAATATATCATGAGCATATAATCATAAGTAACATTACATCAACAACATCACATCAAATACAAAGTACACCGATATTTACGTGAAACCCAAATGGGAGAAAATCACATCAAATACAAAGTACACCGATATTTACGTGAAACCCAAATGGGAGAAACCCACAATTTTTCTTATATATATCAATAATTCATTCATAGGAAGAAAAAACTTCCAAATTCTCTAGTTGCAACTAGAAAGAGGAGACTACAAACTTCATTCTCAGGCTCTAACCTAATGGAAGCTACAACTCCTGAATTATCTCGCTCCAACCGTAAGGAGGCTACAACCCCTGATTTACAAGTTGCAACTCAAAGGAAGGTCCAACTCATGATTCTAGCACCAACCAAAAGGAGGCTACAACCCTTTCTGCCTCATCCTGTTTCCTGAATATAAACATAGACCCATCGATTGTCACTACCTAAATTACTGCCACTGTCACTGCCATTGTCACTATCACTGCCACTGTCACTGTCACTGCCACTATTACTACCAGTGTCATTGTCACATAAACCTATATATGCTCATTATCCAACTACAACATGTACCATACCATGCATCAACCTGTAAGATGCATTAACTTGTACCATGCATTAACCATGCATCAACCTATACCACAACCTATATGTACATCAACACTTATACCATGCCATGTGCCAACCATGCACATCAACCATGTGCATCAACCTGTAACACAACTAATGTATCAATCATGCACCAAACCTCCACCAATATTCCAATATCACCAACATGTGCCTCAAGCCCCATGCCAACGTCAAGTGTCCAACATGCACCTCAATCATGTGCTTAACCAAGTACCAAGCTTTTCCTCAACAATTATTATATAGATATCAACAAGACATGCATCCAATCATGTACCGCAAACCATGTGACTCAACCATATACCATAGAATTCATGATATGTCTCAATCATGCCATACACCATAACATCATCAACATGTAACCCTCAAAACATGCATATAAACATGTCTGTAACTATGTAATAGACCCGATGTATGTGATCATAGACATGCAAACATTCGTCAACTTCAACAACAAGAGAATAACATCTTTATCAAACTTTACCTTAGTCTCATGAGACTAGTTTTTGGATTAGTAACAAAGCCTAACTTTCAACAAGAATAACTATGTACACGTAATGAATAAATGTTTGAAACTTGTAAAAAATATCATTCAATATGGTCTCTACAATTCCTCTAGGTTTCACTTCTTGGCACATCCCCAAAAAGGAGTTATATAAAAAATGACATACCTTGTTGAATTCTATCTTATTCTAGAGAGAAAACTTGTAGAGCATGACACACATGGAATATTTGACATCTAGATATAAAAATATCACATAACATTCTTCAGAATGTACTCTAGCCAATTCATTTGGTCTCACTGAATTTGGATCTTTTATGAATAAGTTATGACCTTTTTACCTAGAAGACATGTTTGAGACTAGTTCTAGGACTAACCAAAAACCGTGTCTTCCACATAGTGTATCTCCCAAAATACAATGGCTTAGAAGTTGTAATTTTGACCACATGTACCTTGATATGTCATATCAATATCCTACATGTTTTTCTATCTGAATCATTCTAGAAAATATGTTATATAGAAAATGGTAATATGACCTACAAATAACATACCTTAAAACACATCCTCACAAGAATTCATCCTGCCTTGCAATTTCGACTTTCTTTAATTCATCTTCCCTCTGAAAAATTCCTCAGATATCCTTGGTTACCTTATATAAGAATCACTTGATCACTTAGATAGATATTCAATGAACTTGTGTGCATAAATCGTGTACTTATGAGAGACGTCTTGAGTTGTATTTATACTCTTTCTAAGTAACCTCTTTCCTTAAATTTAGGACCTATTTCCTTAACTTTAGGGCTTCCTGAAATTTCTTGTTACAACCACTTTACCATTTCATTAAATACTTGTAACCAACTAGGGGATTCTTGACCATTATTCGAGGCTTCCAACTTCACAAATCCATATCTCCCTAACCGTGAGGAACCACATGGTGTTACACATATTACTAGAAACAACACGATGAGTACTATCCATCTATGAGTGTCTTACCTACATTCACACTTTCCTTCATGTCCAAAAACCTCATTCAACTTTGGGTACCATAACTAAACCTCCAATGCTTCATGTATACTTCATCAAATGTATCCATCACATATGATGAAAACAACTAACTCACAATCAATCTCAATCATACAAATGATAACCAACTGTCAAATGATCTCGTCCACATCTCTAGTAATTATAGACTTCTCCAAGGGTTGACATCAATCTCCAAGATCTCTCTACAAGGGTTAACATCAATGGAAACCAACTTTCCAACAATCTCCCCCTTTGGTATTGATGGAAACACCAACATTGATGGAAACACTCAAGCTCATGCTTGCCTTGTGACCGTTTCTCCTCATCAATGTTTCTATATATCCCCCTTTGAAATCAATGGAAAAGGGTATCTCCCCTTAGGGCTACTCTCCATGTATTCATGCATCTTTTCTTTCTCTCCCTTTTTGACCAAAGGTTAACTCCCCTTGATGATATGTATCCTCCTGACACTATACCTTCTCTAACCAATCATGGGAAAAAGAATATCTCCCCCTATGGGTATGTCTCCCCCTCACTGCATGCTACTGATCTTCCTCTCTCTCTCTGATGATTTTCCTTCTCTGTAAGAGGTAGAGATACCTATGAAATGTTTCCTTTCCTCTCTTCCAATACTACTTATTGTCCATTGGTGTTTCCTCTTGAAATTCACTGACATAAATAAAAAGAAATAATTATTTGATTTCTTCATTTACTTGTCATGTTCACTTGAATATAATATTCAATGATTTATTTCTAATGATATAGCTTCTACTGACGGTTTCTCTTTCCCTATTCTGTTGTGCCTTTCATTGTTTTCCTTTCTGTGACCAAATGATTTCAAATGATTCCACTTGTAAATATGTTTCTATGCATCAGACCCGTGTTTTTTGTACCTGCTAAGCATATCATGAATCCATCTCATGTCCATATGTCACAAACTATTCATAACCCTGCTACTCAACTATCCACAATGCTAACCCATCTATCATTGTACTATATGGCTGCAACTGATCATCACATATCAAATGTGTCCATTGCAAACCAAAATTTGCATGTCTAGAATAACTTGTACTGAAGATATCACTTCTTGAATACAATCATAAACTTCTTCCTGTGTGATGCAGGAGCATCGCTCACTCATCAAGCGAGCCAACGCGTGGAGCAAATAAAAGACAGCTGGAGAGCGCCAGCATTCAAACTTTGAAATATTTTGATATTTGGTGCGCCAAACATTAATGCATTGGTGTAATGAAGCGCACTTGTACATTGTAACGGACCTTGAGCAGATAAGCTCTCGTCCTTAGGTAGCTGAGGCATTTATTAGATTTAATGCAAGTAGATAAATTAATTAAGTCTAGATTAGACAGTTTTGCTTTCGAGAGGGAAAACGGAATATAGGAACCCTCCTTTGTATTATTGAATTCATATATTCGAAGCAGCATTAGCATTCAGGAGCAAGGAGAGAGAAAAGCAGAGAACTGGTGAAGAATCCCCATGTACAGATATTGAATTAATAGGAAAGCTTTGATTCAATTCCATGGCTGTGATTATTCTCTGTGTGTTGTTGATATTATGTTGTTGCATACTTGCTTCTTGGTATGCCTTCATTGTATATGCTGCATATGTAATTTCATGGCAGATTAGAAATCTGGGAGAGAGGCGAGAATAAGTTTCAAATTGTTTCTCTGTTCGAGCCAGGAGATTCCTGCATAGAGTGCAGTCGAATTCCTCCGCATAGAGTGCGTTGAGGGGGCTCTACAGGTAAACTCTTATTCTCCTCTACCGGAATTGTGTTGGGTTATTCAAACCGTGCAAGTGAAGTGCAGGTTAGATTGAAGTCTCAGAGGCGAGCCTGAGAAAAAGAAGACAGGACTGCTATTGTCAGGAGGACATAGAGTCTGGCTGAGTTCAACCCTTGAAAGTGGTTGAAGGTCGAGCGTAAGAAGCTTACGCAGAAGTCTTTGAAGAATCAGAGTTGGTGAAGCTCAGGAGAAATAGTCCCTTGTGATTTCCCGAAAAAAGGACCAGGAGAAGTTTGAGCAGGAAAAGCTTCGGAGCGAAGGACCCTTCAAGAGGAAGAGAATCGACGACTTGAAATCGCTGTGAAGAATCGTGAGTTCCCGTCGACCGTTAGATCCAAGAGGGGTTGTGAGGGAGTTAACTTGTAGGTGCACAAAGAAGCACGCCATCACATATCGGTGTTCGGAGATTGGCAAGGTAAGAGTTTATCTTTTGAAATCGCGAGTAGCGATTTCCCGATTCAACGGGGACCGTCGATCAGAGCGGGGACAGGTGGCACGAAATCCCACGGAGTCGTCATTCGAGGTTTTTGGCAACACGGAAAGGTTGCATCATGGATTTTCGATCCACGAAGTCCTGAGGTGACGTGGCAGCATGGGGCCCCGAAGGTTAGTGGAATACAGGTGGCGCAGTCTCGGGGGGATCGGCACCTCGGGACTCGGAGTTTATAAAATCAGGGCATTGACATCATGAGTGGCGATATCCCGAGGGTTGACCGTTGACCATCGGAACTCGGGGCTCGGGGTTTGGAAGTGCACGAGGACGTGCATGCAGGGTTCGTGATATCGCGAAACCCGATTCCCCGAGACAACTGCCGGGAGATCATCCGAGTATCCTGTGGGTGAAGAAGAGTCTCGAAACGGGATCAGAAGAGAAACACAGCTCTTCGGGCGGGAGCGAAAGAGGTCCTGGTGAGAGCGGCTGGCCAACGAGGGGAAGCTTGCATCAGAGTGGTATCAGAGCCTGAAATCTTGCCTGTATATTGCTGGCGAGAGAAGAGAAGGAGAAGAGAAGAGCACTCTGATACACACGACTTGCGTCAGAGTGGTATCAGAGCTTGGAGTATCTTTGCTTTCTGAAGTAGAGACAGAGATTCACCAAGCCACCGAGAAGGGAGAGGCAGTCACCTGATCGTGAAGACAGGGATTCCCGAAGGAGAGGAAGACCGGCAGGGAATCCAGAGATGGAGCGTCAAATATGGGATCTTAGGGCGAGACTCGAAGAAATGGAGACCACCCAAAGGCATGGAGTCGGCGCAGGAGAGTTCAGCGATTCCGAAGTGGAAGAGGAAGTTGGGCACGATGCCGAAGAGGTCTCAGTAGAGGATGCATCAACCGAGCGGTTGATCAGAGCCATCTCCAGGATGAGCTCGATGACAAAGATGGACATTCCCATCTATGAGGGGAGCCGAGACACAGAAGAGTTGCTGGATTGGATCGGAGCACTCAACACCTACTTCGATTACAAAGATATCGAAGAGGATAAGAAGATAAGACATGCTGTCTCAAAGTTGAAGGGGCATGCAGCCTTATGGTGGGATGCGCTACAGGCAGACAGACGTTCCAAGGGAAAGCAGAAGATCAAGAGCTGGGATAGGATGATCGCGAAGATGAAAGCGAAATTCATCCCCAGAGACTACCAGATCACACTGTTCAGGCGCATGCAGAACCTGAGACAAAAGATGATGACGGTGAAGGAGTACACCGAGGAATTTTATAGGCTCAACATTCGAGCTGGTCATCGAGAAAGTGATGACGAGAAGGTGGCGAGATACCTGAATGGATTGAGGTACGAAATTCAGGACGAGCTGAGCATGGTTACCATCCGAACAGTTGAGGATGCATACCAGATGGCTTTAAAAGCTGAGGAGAAGCTGAGCCGCAAGCAGGGACAGCGAGGGCGAGGCAGGAGCCAGCCCCGAGGCAAAGCAGTTGCCCCAGAAATAACTCAAAAGCCCAAGGAGGGTTGGAAGAGGCCTCAGGGAAAAGCTGAAAGAGGTGGAATATCACAGCAGAGGTAGCAATACGCTGAGCTGAGGAGGCAGCAAGATGATCAGCAAGGGGAATATGCTGATGCCAATGCATTTCCTCATACTTGAGGTAGAGGAAGAGGCCACGGAGGAGTTATCACATGTTTTACATGTGGTAAGGATGGACACAAAGCCGTTGACTGTACAGACAAGAGAATGGACAGAGGAAAAGCTCACGTCTCAGAGGTGTAGAGGCGTGACGTGGAGGATGAAGACACTGGAAGTGGGAAGTCACTGACAATGCACAAACTTCTCTTGAAACCTGAGAAAGAGGTGGAGGACACAGCGCAAAGATGCAGACTGTTCAGGACCACATGCAAGACCAAGGGCTGGAAATACAAGGTCATCGTGGACAACGGAAGCACCGATAATATCGTTGCAACCGAGATGGTGGAAAAGCTGGAGCTGGAAACAACTAAACACCCGAGTCCATACAAAGTGTCATGGCTGCAGAAGGGACACCAGGTATGTGTTACAAGACAATGCTTGGTTGAATTTAAAATGGGTGAATATAGGGATAAAATTCTGTGTGATGTCATTCCCATGGATGTCTATCATGTATTATTGGGTAGACCATGGCAGTTTGATAGAAATGTTGTTCATGAGGAGAGGATGAACACATATACCTTGGAGAAGGATGGGAAAACACACACACTGCTGCCAATAAAGGATAAAGAGGTGAAGCCGGAAGTGAGTAGTACGATACTTCTTATGAGTGGGAAAGAACTTCTCACCGAGCTGGAGAAGAATGAAGATCCACAATTCTTTGTTGTCAGGAAACCGAGAATCATTCTGACAAGCACAAGAGTGGATGACTTGCCAGAAGAGATTCAGGAACTATTGGGAGAGTTCGCTGATATCATCGTGGACGAACTACCTCATTCGTTGCCACCGATGAGGAGTGTGAGTCACCACATTGACCTAATACCCAGGGCAAGCTTACCAAACAAGGCAGCGTACAGGTTGACACCTCAAGAGAACAAGGAAGTCAAGAGGCAGGTACAAGATCTGCTGGATAAAGGACTGGTCAGAGAGAGTCTGAGTCCATGTGTTGTTCCGACAGTACTAAGTTCGAAGAAGGATGGAGGCTGGAGGATGTGTATAGACTCCAGAGCGATTAACAAGATTACCATCAGGTACAGATTTCCACTGTCGAGAATGGATGACTTGATGGATTGCCTGAGTGGGGCAAATTATTTTTCGAAGATTGATCTCAAGAGCGGATATCATCAGATCTGGATGAGAGAGGGAGATGAATGGAATACAACATTCAAGACAAACGAGGGTTTGTACAAATGGCTGGTCATGCCGTTTGGTTTGACAAACGTGTCGAGCACATTCATGAGGCTGATGAATGAAGTCCTGCGGGAATTCATCGGTAAGTTTGTGGTCGTGTACTTGGATGACATACTGATTTTCAGCAAGACCAAGGTTGAACATATGAGGCATTTAGCCATTGTGATGAGAAGGCTACAGCAGGAGAAACTGCTGATCAATTTGAAGAAGTGCTCACTCATGCAGACAGAACTCATTTATTTGGGTTTTGTAATCTCGGCGAATGAATTAAAGATGGACCCTGAGAAGGTTGAAGTAATCAGGAAATGGCCATCGCCGAGGAATGTTTTTGAGGTAAGGAGCTTCCATGGATTAGCTAGTTTCTACAGGAAATTCATTCGTAATTTCGGTGGAATTACCGCCGCGATGATGGAAACAGTAAAGAAGCGGCACAAGATTTTTCATTGGATAGCCGAGGCTGAGAGGAGCTTCAATCTGTTGAAGCGAAATATCACAGAGCATCCAATTCTGGTGCTGCCAGACTTTCAGAAAACATTTCAAGTGAAGTGTGATGCGAGTGGGTATGTTGTTGGAGGGGTCCTGAGTCAGGATGACAGACCTGTGGCATATTACAGCGAGAAGCTGGATGATGCAAAGATGAAGTACTCCACGTATGACAAAGAGCTCTATGCCATTATACAGGCATTGAAAAAGTGGAGGCATTACTTGATACCCAAAGAATTCGTTTTGTATAGCGATAACCACGCATTGCAATTTGTGAGTCAACAGGAGAAGTTGAACCAAAAGCATGTGAAGTGGGTAGAGTACATGTAGAATTTCACATTTGTGATTAAGCACAACTCGGGGACTGCTAACAAAGTAGCTGATGCTTTGAGCAGGAAATGTGTATTGCTGCAGGAGTTCAGAGTCAAGACCTTGGGTTTTGAAAATCTGAAGGATATGTATGCAGGTGACGCAGATTTTGCAGAAGCATACGAGGCAGATGAGAATCCAGTTCTCAGGGATCGGACCCCATGGATTGATTTCATGATTCAGGAAGGATTGCTGTTTTGGGGAAATCAACTGTGCATTCCAGATTGCTCCATGAGGGAGAATTTGGTAAAGGAAAAACACAGCGGGGGCTTAGAAGGTCATTTTGGACATGACAAAACATACGCCAAGCTGGGTGAATCGTATTTTTGGCTGGGGATGCGCACTGATGTTAAGTGGTTTGTTGACAGGTGTCGAATATGTCAACACGCAAAGGGCCGAAAGCAGAACACATGGTTCTATCAGCCATTTCCTATACCCGAGAGACCATGGGAGGCAATTAGTATGGATTTTGTTCTGGGATTGCCAAGAACCCAGAGGGGAGTGGATTCCATCTTTGTGGTGGTGGACATATTTTCGAAGATGGCACATTTTATTCCGTGTCATAAGACCAACGATGCGACGCACATCACGAATTTATTTTTCAAAGAAATTGTCAGATTGCATGGATTGCCGAGAAGCATAGTCTCGGATCGGGACACAAAGTTCATAGGTCATTTTTGGAGGACCCTATGGAAGAACCTGGGTACTAATTTGGCTTTTAGCTCAGCATACCATCTGCATATAGATGGACAGATGGAAGTGGTCAATAGAAGCTTGGGAGATTTATTGAGGAGCCTGGTGGCAGAGCATCACAGCAGCTGGTATCAGTTCCTACCACAGGCAGAATTTGCGTACAATGATTCGGTGAATCGGAGTACAGGTAAGAGCCCATTTCAAGTTTTGTATGGGACACAATCGAGGGGAGTTTCTGAACTCAGGGAGTCAGAATAGGCTGAAACTAGCAGTGCGAGAGCTGAGGAGTTCACGGAGGCGATGAAAGAACTTCACATGGAGGTGAAGCAGCGACTGCAAAAGTCCAACCAAGAGTATAAGCGCAGAGTCGTTCAGAGAAAGAGGCAATTTTAGTTTGAAGTTGGAGACATGGTTCTGGCACACCTGAGGAAGGAAAGGTTCCCAAGGGGAACATACAATAAAATCAAGATGAAAAATATCGGGCCATGCAAAGTCCTGAGGAAGTTTGGGCAAAATGCATATGAAATCGAGTTGCTAGAGGGCATCGGGATATCTCCGATTTTAAACATTTCAGATTTATACCCATATAGGGCCAAGGATGCAGAAACTGGAACTGATGAACCAGTGGTCCAGTGGAAAAAACAATTTCCAGTTGCACAGAAGCCTCAGATGGAGTGTATTCTGGACAAGCGAGTGGGAAGGAAGACCAGGAGAAAGAAATATTTTGAATACCTGGTGAAATGGAAGAATCACCTAGTGGAGGATGCCAGCTGGGAAACAGAGGCAGTCATACAGAAGCATGGTCACACCGTGCAGGAGCTCATGGACAGGATCCCATGAAATCTTTGAGCCAAAGGAGTATGATGCAGGATCATCGCTCACTCATCAAGCGAGCCAGCGTGTGGAGCAAAGAAAAGACAGCTGGAGAGCGCCAGCATTCAATCTTTGAAATATTTTGATATTTGGTGCGCCAAACATTAATGCATTGGTGTAATGAAGCGCACTTGTACATTGTAACAGACCTTGAGCAGATAAGCTCTCGTCCTTAGGTAGCTGAGGCATTTATTAGATTTAATGCAAGTAGATAAATTAATTAAGTCTAGATTAGACAGTTTTGCTTTCGAGAGGGAAAACGGAATATAGGCACCCTCCTTTGTATTATTGCATTCATATATTCGAAGCAGCATTAGCATTCAGGAGCAAGGAGAGAGCAAAGCAGAGAACTGGTGACGAATCCCCATGTACAGATATTGAATTAATAGGAAAGCTTTGATTCAATTCCATGGCTGTGATTATTCTCTGTGTGTTGTTGATATTATGCTGTTGCATACTTGCTTCTTGTTATGCCTTCGTTGTATATGCTGCATATGTAATTTCATGGCAGATTAGAAATCTGGGAGAGAGGCGAGAATAAGTTTCAAATTGTTTCTCTGTTCGAGCTAGGAGATTCCTGCATAGAGTGCAGTCGAATTCCTCCACATAGAGTGCATTGAGGGGGCTCTACAGGTAAACTCTTATTCTCCTCTACCGGAATTGTGTTGGGTTATTCGAACCGTGCAGGTGAAGTGCAGGTTAGATTGAAGTCTCAGAGGCAAGCCTGAGAAAAAGAAGACAGGACTGCTATTGTCAGGAGGACATAGAGTCTGGCTGAGTTCAACCCTTGAAAGTGGTTGAAGGTCGAGCGTAAGAAGATTACGCAGAAGTCTTTGAAGAATCAGAGTTGGTGAAGCTTAGGAGGAATAGTCCCTTGTGATTTCCGGAAAAAAGGACCAGGAGAAGTTTGAGAAGGAAAAGATTCGGAGCGAAGGACCCTTCAAGAGGAAGAGAATCGACAACTTGAAATCGCTGTGAAGAATCGTGAGTTCCCGTCAACCGTTAGATCCAAGAGGGGTTGCGAGGGAGTTAACTCGTAGGTGCGCAAAGAAGCACGCCATCGCATATCGGCGTTCGGCGATTGGCAAGGTAAGAGTTTATCTTTTGAAATCGTGAGTAACGATTTCCCGATTCAACGGGGACCGTCGATCAGAGCGAGGACATGTGGCACGAAATCCCACGGAGTCGGCGTTCGGGGTTTCTGGCAACAGGGAAAGGTTGCATCGTGGATTTGCGATCCGCGAAGTCCCGAGGCAACGTGGCAGCGTGGGGCCCCGAAGGTTAGTGGAATACAGGTGCCGCAGTCTCGGGGGGATCGGCACCTCGGGACTCAGAGTTTAGAAAATCAGGGCATTGACATCGCGAGTGGCGATATCCTGAGGGTTTACCGTTGACCATCGAAAATCGGGGCTCAGGGTTTGGAAGTGCGCGAGGACGTGCATGCAGGGTTTGCGATATCGCGAAACCCAATTCGCCGAGACAACTGCCGGGAGATCATCAGAGTATCCTGTGGGTGAAGAAGAGTCCCAAAATGGGATCAGAAGAGCAGCACAACTCTTCGGGTGGGAGCGAAAGAGGTCCTGGTGAGAGCGGCTGGCCAGCGAGGGGCAGCTTGCGTCACTGTGCAACTTCCAACTAACACATGTGTGGGAACACTCCTTCCATAATCAATCAATCTGTCATTATGTACTTTTGCTATCTGATTTCTCTGAATATGTCTCTACAAATACTTCAAAATGCTTGAAGGATGGTTCTCTTATCTATAGTAGCTACTACACTAACCCCCCTTGTTCAATATTCATATTAGAAAAATACCTTCTAAGATAGATGGCTTAGAAAAATACCTTCTCTGATGTAGAGTAATATTCCTCTTTGACTGTAGACTCATCATCTCTCTGAACTATGACTTCTTTCTTTCTTCCCGTGGATTGGTCTCACAATGCAATTCCTGAAAGTACAATCTCTTGAGCATGTTCTTTATTAACATGTTCTTCTTTTCTTTCTCGTACTACTACAAATCCTGCGATCTCCAGGACCTGCTATATATTCACATCTTCTTCTTGTTTTTCATTTATTCTCCAAACCTTCCTATATCTGACATCTTTATTTTTTCCTGTAGATTTTTCTTGATCTCATACTATTTCCAATCCCAAGAGTATGTCTTATGGGTATCCTCCATTCATCTGCTTTTCATTTACCTGTTCTTGTTTTCTTTTCCATACTTTATTATATCTGATATCAGTGTTCTCTTTCATATAAGTATCGATCATGCTTCTACAATCATGAGTTGTGTGTCCATAGTTATGGAATTTGTAACATTCATATTCATGTGAGGCCACATACTCTTTTCTTTCTTGAACATTTCTTCCATAATCCATGCAATCTGTAACCTTATGGCCAAAGTTAGTACAATAAAAATACTGACCATAAAATAAATTTACATACCTAGGAGTGAATGATCTTCTTTGTGGTGTAGTATTGCTAAATTCCTTCCTTGGATGATCATGATCTTCTCTGTTGTGGTTTCCTTCATTATGGTTGAAGCTTCTTTGATTCTTGAATGTGGTAGATCTTGTTGAAGATGCATCTCTATTATACTCATTTTTCTTTGATTCTTATTGACCATGATTCCTTCCTTTGAGTAGTTCTACATAATTCTTACTCTTTTCTTCATTCTTCTTTTCTAGCAACCTGGAGGGATTCTCTTCAACATTCTCTATGGATGGTGATGATGTTTCTCTCTCTTCAATATCCATGCTAGGATTGACGACTTTGACTCTTAGTGTGACAACTTCTTCTTCAAGCTTCTCAACCTCTTATTCTTTCTTTATTATCTGAGACTTTGCGACTTATTCTATTCTCTTTGTGTCTTCAAGTTGGATATTCAAGGTGATTATCTCTTCTTCAAGTTGATTTAAGTCCTCATTTATTTCCTTGAGATTATCTATCAATGTCTTCTCAATCTTTTCTAATTCTTCCTTTTGTGCTACTATTTTGTCTTCCAAACCCTTCTTCTGATCTTCGAGAGTTTCTTCAATCCTTCTAGCTTCTTCTAGATGACTTTTTAGCATCATGATCATCTACTCAAATTCTTTGGAGTTGGTGTTCTGAGATTATTATTTTTCCTTTAGTTTTTCCTGGAGTGACTTTTTTTTTCCTTTTTTCATTCCGTAAACATTCTATTGCACTAAGTAATTATTCTATGTAATCAACTTCTGCCTCTTCGCACTCTTCCTCTTCTGAATCTGTCTGACATGATGATCATATTTCTTATTTTTTTGTACCTGCATATTCCTTAACAATATATTATTATGTGATGGGAGAAGAATAGATATTATGTAGCTTATTCCATATTTCTTTAGCTAATAAACATTTTCCCACTTTGTCTTTTATAGAATCATGTAATCCTTCCATGATGAAATCAATTGCTAATTTGTTTTTCTTCTTCAATTCCTTATTGGATACAGTCTTTGGTTTCTTTGGACCATTATATCACGTAACAACTGAATACCAAATATCATCTCCATGTTCATGCAAAAATGTTTTCTTTCTTCTTTTCCATGAATCATAGCCTAGACCATTCTCACCATTGAAAATTTGTACTCCATGAAATACCTTCCAGTGGTTAAACTATTTCCTGAAGGAACCTTCTCTGATACCAACTGTTGGAATAATCAAAGGGGGAGGTGAATCGATATGAACACTTTATACCACCTTTAACCACAATATATATTCTTTCACTTTAAAAACAATGTTCAATAGTTTATCATCAATGTATCATATATGATTGCATTCAATATATATTGAGCATATAATCATAAGAAACATTACATAAACAACATCACATCAAATACATAGTATACCAGTATTTACATGGAAAACCAAATGGGAGAAAACCACATAATTATTTCTTATATATATCAAGAATTCATTCATAGGAAGCACCAAATTCCAAATTCTCTAGTTGCAATTGGAAGGAGGCTACAAACCCATATTCTTAGGCTCCAAACTAAAGGAATATACAACTCCCTGAATTCTCTTGCTCCAACTAGAAGGAGGCTACACCCCCCTGATTCTCAAGCTCCAACCTGAAGGAAGCTCCAACTCCCTGATTCTTCGGCACCAACCAGAAGGAGGATAAAACCCAATTTCCTTTCCATGTCCTTCCGCCCTAAAATATAAGTGTCGACCAACTGTCAGTACCAAAATCATTGCCACTATCATGACCACTGTCACTATCATTTTCACTATCACTATCACTTCCACTGTTACTGCCACTATCACTGTCACTGTCACATCAACTTGTATATTCTCATAAAAAAACTAGAACATGTACCATACCATGCATCAAACTTGTACCATGCATTAACATGTACCATCGATTAACCATGCACTAGCTTGTACCACAACCTGCATATACATCAACCATGTACATTAACACCTATACCATACCATTTTCCAACCACACATGTCAACCATGTACATCAACCTGTAACACAACCAGTGCACCAACCAAGCACCAAACCTACACCAATATGCCAATATCACCAAGATATGCCTCAAGCACTATGCCAACATCAAGTGTCCAACATGCACCTCAATCATGTGCTAAACCAAGAACCAAGCTATGCCTAAAAAATTGTTATACCAATATCAACAAGACATGCATCCAATCATTTACCTCAACCCATGTGCCTCAACCATATACCATATCACTTATGATATGTCTCAATCATGCCATACACCATAACATCATCAACATGTAACCCTCAAAACATGCATATAAACATACTTGTAACTCTGTAACATACCTGGTGTATGTGATCATAGAACTTTAGACCTTCCTCAACTTTAGTGACAAGAGAATAACATCTTCATCAAACTTTACCTTAGTCTCACAGGACTAATTTTTGGATTAGCCACAAACCCTAAATTTAAAAAATCATAAATCTGTTCCTGTAATGAATAAATTTCTGAAACATGTACACACTATTCTTCAATATATTCTGTAAAATTCCTCCAGGTTACACTTTTTGGTACCTCCCATAAAATGATTTGTAGAAAAAATGGAAGACCTTGCTGAATTCTATCTTATTCTAGAGAGCCAAATTTTATAGCATTCCACACGTGTAATCTTTGATATCTATATATGAAACTAGCACAAAACATACCGTGGAATGGAATATATCCAATACATTTTGTCTCACTAAATTTGTATCTCCTATGAATAAGTTATGACCTTTTTACCCGAAACACTTGTTTGAGACTAGTTCTGGGACTAGCCAAAAAACCTATATTCCATAGAGTGTATCTCCCAAAATACAACGACCCAAAAGATGAAATGTCCACCACAAGTACCTTGATATTTTATATCAATATCCTCCAGTTTTCTCTATCTAAATCATTCTATAGAAATCCTTATAGTGAAATTGGTAATATGACCTATAAATAACATAACTTAGAAAACATCCTCACAAGACTCCATCCTCCCTTGCAATTTTGACCTTCTTTACTTCATCTTCCCTCTGAAAAATGACTCATATATCCTTGGTTACCTCAAATAAGAATCACTTTATCATTGGATATATATATATATATATATATATATCCAATGAACTTATATTTTTACAAGGTACTATATTACTACGTGCATGGAAAGGTATTGGCATAGGGAAATTATTCTTTTTTTATACAGTCTGTAATCCCTCTCTATAAGTCCTCTCCTTTTAGGAATTGATTTGCATGTCGACGGTGTAAGGGCATGGATGGTTTCATAATCCTTTGTGAGTTATTCCTTTCAGAGTATAGAGGATTACCATTGTATTCACACTCCAATGCTAGAGCATCGATGAATATTCCCTTCTTATATCAAATTTCATGTCGAAATATTAGGAGTTCAAAGGGTTGTTAAAAAGTATTTCAGAGTGTTTTATCAAAGTGAAACAATTGACCCTTTTATTCACACTCCGAAACAAGAGGATCAAAGAATATTTCATTTCCTTATTTTGATTGTCATGCTGAAAGTCAAAGTTTGAAAAAGGATTGGGGTGTGTATTCATATCTTATCCATCAACGTTCACAAGATTGGGGAGGTTTTAGGGATCTGATAGGAAGGGTATCGAATAATATTCCCTTCCTTAGGAAAAATGCTATCTCGAGAAAACAAAAAATAAAAGCACGACTGAATATGTGTTTTGAAACAACGTGGACCAATTGACAGTAGCCAATTCATAAGGTTGTCATCATGTATTCATAATGTTTCGAAATTCACATGTTTATCTTTTTATCAATGATCGATTGACATGTTAATTAAAAATAGGGTAAGATGTAAATGCAGGCCATTAGACTTTATTCAATGGAGTTGGAAATTGATCACGAGAAATATTACTATGAAACATAAAATAATAAGAATTGGAACTGATATTAATTCGAAAAGAGACTCTAAAGGTTGAGAAAAAACTAATAAGTATATTAAAGAGAGTGAACACTCAATTTTAGAATGCAAATAGTAGTAAAAGGGAGGGGTTACAGACTGTATAAATAAAATAATAATTTCCCTATGCTAATACCTTTCCATGTGTGTAGTAATATAGTACCTTATAAAAAATATTTAGTACAAGGAGAACCCACTTAGAATATTTTATGAATGATATATTCTGAATGGGATGTTGTGGGGGAGTCACAACAGGATGGGGAACAAATTGTTTGTTAGTAGTTGAATGTGTCCTGAATTGACCATGGAGCTTCCCACTTCCTGAATTAGTTGCCGAGTGGATTTTTAGCATCTACACTTGTCCTCTTTGGGGGTTTTCCAATGATATTTGGTGGGATTCTGGACTATGCCCAAACCTTGATTAGAATGTGAAGTGGCTCCAACTGTTTAGTTCAAGTAAAGTTTATGAACTTTATGGAGATGATATGGAGGGATGGAATATATTTATTTCATATGATATGCTTCTCCTAGACTAACTAGATCAATATCTCCTAAGTCTCTTTCATAAAGTTCAATATCCATTTCCCCTCCAACTTCTACATTTGTGTCACTCCTAGGAGGGTTTGATAATGGGTTTGTAGAAATATGTTCAAAAGTCGGTTCAGGGACGGATTTGGTGTTACCTTTCATGGAGCTTTTTCTTGAACTATTTTTTATTCTGTTAGACTCTATATCTTTTGGGATTTGATTCAATATTTCAAATGAGTTGCTAGTAGAAGGGGATTTAGAGGTACTAGCCATAGGTTTCTTTTGATTTTTTTTCCTCTTTCCTTGGACCTGCATAAAACTCTCTTTGTCCTTTTCCATGAGTGGAGATTTCATTTTGGGAGTACCATTGAGCAGATAATCCTTGAATAAATGTCCATGTTCATGACACTTCCTACATATGAACGGAATGTGCTCATAATACATAATATGAGTCCATTATTCATCATGGCATGTAAATAAAATATAGCCTAGGATGGGATTGGAAATGTTCATGTAAACATAGGTTCTGGCATATGAAGTGTAGCATCGTTGATGGGTAGCTTCAAAGGATTTGACATAGATTCCAAGTGTGTTCCCAATGTCAGCTAATATTTCCCCTAACCAGAATTCCTAGGGGAGAGAATGCAAGCTTATCCAAATAGGGGCGTGAGTGAAATCCTCCTTTTATAGACTACATATTTACGATTAGAAGAAAAGATAGAGCTCGATCTAGTTGTAGAAATAGGGGCCATTTTCAAAAATGTGATCTTTGTCTTCCAGGTTGTGGAAGATGGCCATGAAAAAACCTTTGGAACCCAGTAGAAGATTGAAGTGGCCCTTAGGTTTCCACTAGGTATTGATCCATTTAATCAGATCCCACTCAGATGGATAGAGTCCTAGAAATTTTCCAATAAGCACATGCTCACACATATATTGGGTGTTCTCTCCAACTCTTTCTATACTAACAACATACCTTGGTGTAGATGAGGCTTGAGGGATGCATTTCCTTGGCTCCCATGATCGCGCCACCTTTAGATGAGAGGAATCAACTTCTAATTCCATATGTTGGCCTTTGTATAGGTTTACGAGGTGATTGATTTTTTAAAATTGCATTGGTGGTCAAAGGGGGGGCACGATCCCTTGGCTCCATCTAGTTCATTGGCTGTTGCATTTTGATAAGAGGGGGCTTATGCCCCCTCACTCACTGGCGACATGGCATGGACCAATGTCATCTAGTGATGGAGAAATTGGAAGGAGTTGTGAAGAGGATTGAAAGGAGAAAATACCCTAGTTTTTAGAGAACATCAAACCCTAGCAGAGCCATTTTTCATTTGATCCATTCTCATAGGTTTACAATTCTAATGAGGTAATTAATTATGTAAAGTTTTGAGAAAATAAATAGTATGATGATATATGTAACTATTTATGCATTTTTTTGGGAAAAGAAACAACTTGCTATTATATGTACAATGATAGACAAATATGAAGACAATTTTTATCTAAATGGTTGTTGAACATTTTTTCGAATGTGAGGCATATGGAAATGTGATTTTATTTACCATAAATAAAGTTATAGATTTATTTTTCTTTGGAAAAGAAAAGTAGCAAACAAAAAAATATTTTAACCATAAGAATTTTCTTACTTTCAACTACTATAAATACACATACACATACATATTTACATATATGTGTATGCATATGCATACACAGTTAAATATTATTTAAAGTTGATATTGAAATATTTTAATTAAAGTGAAAATTACAATATTTTATTTATGGGGACATTAAATTTTTTCTATTAGAGTTTGATAATATCTTCATTATATAATTTCCTTCTGAATTTTTTTACTTTCAATTGGTATCTATATGTGTATGTGCATTCTTATACATATATGTAAATATATTTATACATGTAAATAGATATATCAACACACATACATTATTTAAATTTGATATTGAATTATTTTAATTAAGGTGGAAATTGAAATATTTTATTTATGGATGCCAACTCCAAATTTAGTACACAAATAATTACACATCTCTCTCATGCTAAAATGTCAATAAAATTTATAATTTATACTTATTGGATTTCAAATATTAAATTTATATAATTTATATTTGTTGGATTTCAAATATTAACTTTTATATATATATATATATATATATATATATATATATATATATATATATATATATATATATAATCTATTTCTAGTAAATCTTCTTTATCAATAATCTATTTCTAGTAAATCTTCTTTATCATTCTATTAATATATAGTTTTTGAACTATTTTTTGAAAACTATTCTTTATATTTGTGAATATTTTATTATTTACTTCTACAATAATTAACTTTTATGACTTCTCCACTTAAAAAATATTTACCCCAAAAAATTATTAATAAATATTGTGGAGAGAGTCATAGAAACCTATTATGACTTTGCTCCCATTAAGGTGATAAAGTTTCTTTTTATTGTGTCGAAAGGTGTTTTCTACAACCAAGTATGAGGGAGATGTGTAATTACTTCCATGTTCAACATGGACTTGACACATGTCATTTAAAAAGATATTAATAACAAGTATATTTTAATATTAAGTATATTTTAGTATCCAAGTACAAGTGGCACACACATGTACATATATAACGATCATAGATATATCTCAACTCCGAATATATCATGCGTTGAGATGGATCAAGTCCCTCCAGGTGCAAAAATTTCCTCATGTTTTTCATTCTAAAAAAGCTTTGAACCTCGAGAGACTTGATGCCTCTCGATGCATGATAGATTTGAAGTTCAAATGGATATACACTAGTGTATTCTCTGTCTATATAATATATAATATATATAAATTCTAAAGTGATGAGAGAAATATGGTTGTGTTTCTTATTGTATTTCTCTAATATGCATTGGTATGAATTTGTAGTTATGTAATTTGATGGTCACAATATATTATAGACATAGAGTGATCTAACTGCTCATATTCTCGTCGATCTTAATGACTACATCGACATGTGGATTAACACCCAATTGGTCCCTCGTATCTATTTAAAGAGCATGGAGGGTCATTTGCTGATGATATATTGTGAGAAACTCTCTTGTAAAATATAT
Source organism: Picea sitchensis (assembly GCA_010110895.2). Lineage (NCBI taxonomy): Eukaryota > Viridiplantae > Streptophyta > Pinopsida > Pinales > Pinaceae > Picea > Picea sitchensis. The sequence goes on from SNQJ01S0000135.1 coordinate 217,769, forward strand.
TTATTTTTCATTAATATATTTCCTCAAGTGGCCACATTGGTTGGGGTCATGGACTGTTTCTCTCTTCAAGGGTTTTAACCACATAAAAACACTAGTGTGTTGATATTTGATCTAGTTGTGTGAGTGGTTATTGAAAGTGTTCACCTTGTGTGGAATACACTATTTTGTTGAACATGGTATTAGATCCTATTTGAAGACCCACTCTCATTGTAGATCAATATCTTGAAGCCATGTTGCTGCATTTTTGGATTCTACTATTTCCATACATTTATGGGATGAGAGAATTGTTCCATTGCATACAAAGTGCTTCATTCCATTAGAAACACTTTTTGTTTCACTCGAAAAGGTTTCTATTTTCCCAAGATACATCCATTTTATTCATATATAGAGGTATAAATCATCAATATGCCCTTTTTAAAATTATTTTGACAGAGTTAATATTTTAGTTTTATGTTTTTATTTCCAGGTTGCTACTCTTTTTTACCCATGTATGCTCTTTGTCGTTCACTTTGTGTGATCTCAACAAACCAGAAACCGAGAAGAAAATGTTTTATTTTCTGTGTATTCTCTTTGATTTACACTACACATGAGTCTATAAAATCAGAAACAGAAAGAAAACTTGCATTTTTTGGGTAAGCTAATTGATATCTAGCCCCATTGTTATTAAGATTCAAAATTTGTTTTCTTAAATTTCACTTATTTTTACCTGAGCATGTGAAAATGAAGTTTTTTGGGGGTAAGCACATACTTTGAGGTAGATCTCCAACAATAACAACAATGACAACCACAACCCCATCCTCCTCCTTTATAATTATAATATGTTTTGCACTAGCTCAGTTGGATGAAAGTTGTTTTATTTAGTAAGAGGTCTCGAGTTCAAGTATGGGTCACTTCATAAGTAACTTGGTTGTACAAGTGAGCTTATAGGAAAATCTAGAGAAGGAATGGAATTGTGTACATCCATCACCACATGTACCAACTTCTACTTGCCACATGGCACTTTGGTTACCGTTTATGCCTTTTCTTAAAAAGGGTATAACTTTCACATCCAAAGCTCGTTTTCAATGGCGTTTGTTTTTTAAACATCCATTTTTTTCGAGATATTTCCATCTAGATAGTTATTTTTATATTTTGGATCCATATTATTTTTATATTTTAATACGTATTTTCCAAGTGATATTTTCCTTACTAGTACCAACTACTTCTCATGGAAATTCCATATGGAAGATGTACTAAGAAGTAAAGGATTGTACTGGATTACCTTAGGAATATAACAAGCCTCCTATGATGATGAAAACAAATCCAAATGGGATAACAAAAATGACAGAGCATGTGGACTAATTGGAATGTCCATCTCTCTTGAATTACGATTTCACCTTCAATGAATTGATGGCCCAAATAAAGCTTCGGAAAATATTGAAGTTGTGTTTGGTAAAAACAATGTGATTCAAGCCCACCAGATTGAAAATTAGTTGATGAAATTAAGTCCAAATGATTTTCCTTACATTGAATATTATTTATCTAAGTTCAAAACACGCATATTTTCTCTTCAAGATTGTAAAATAGATCTAAAGGAAGACCGTTGCATATATGTTATTCTTTATAATCTTGATAGTGCACATTCTATTTTTGTATCTGCCTTTTATGCCACTAGATAATCTCTAGGGAAAGATTACCAAGCTCCAAATCTTGATTCTTTTTGTGATTCTCTAATTAGAGAGAAATATAAGATTTTTCAACTTGGAGTGATCAACACTAGAGATACATCTCACAAAACCTTAGTGGCCCAACAGAAAGACAAAAAAAAACATCCAAAGAAGCAACATCCTTTCCAAAACAACAAGAAAAACATGGGTCCCAAACCCTCTCATCCAACTTATTCCCCTAATGGTGATAAAGAAGAAAAATCTAAAAGTAAGAATACTTACCAGCATTGCAACTTTTGTGTGTGATATAGTCATCTGGATTCTAAGTTTTTTAAAAAGATGGAAGCCTTAGAAGCAATGATGAAGAAGCACAACATCAATATTGATTCTTTTTTTACCTCTTCTTCTCATAGACATGCACATTATTATTCTGGTTTCTCTTTCAATGCAACTTCTACTTATTATTCTAATGCATGGCTTATTGATTATAGATAATCTTCTCATATGACTACTTGGATAAATCCATTTTTTCAGCTCTTAATGAATGTAACACCAAAAAAATATTTGTTGTTGATTATAGATCTCTTAGTGTTGTAGGGTCTGGAACAATTCAAGTAGATAATGGGCATTGCAATGATGCATTATGTGTTCCAAGTTTGTCCTGAAACCTTCTATCGGTGTATTTGATCATTCATTCAGGTGAAGGTAAAATCGTAGATTTTTCACCTCACCAATTTATAATAAAGGATTTAAAATATCTTAAGCATGTCCTAGAAAAATAAATTGTTGATGATATTACTAGGTGTCGACAAGGGAAAAATCACCCTTTGTCAACAACAGGGGTTACCCCTGGTAAAAAGTCCCAATTAGACCTTTCACCATTTGGAATAGGGAACCCATCCAGATTCTGACCCGATATCATTTTTGGTTTTGGTTTTACCAGTTGTGGTCTGGTTCACCAATGAATGTTTCCTACGATAAAGTATGAAATGCAACTAATCTAAGATGCATGTGTACAGACTAAACTAAGGAAACCATAAAGTGGATATACAACCAACCATGCTCCTATCAAAGGCCCATAAAATAGTTCACATAAAGAAAAGAAAAGAAAAAACATGAATAAATAACTATAAATACATAATAATCTATCATTTGAACAACCATTTATGATTCTATGCCCACAAATTTAGACAAACATTCTTCTAAAAATAGAAATAAGAATGCAGCAACCATACATAAGAATAGTATACAATATGAAGTGCATCCTTACACAACCTAAGTGTTGAGAAAAATAAAAATAAAGGAATAGTCCATATTACATCTAACATGAGAATCAAAGTTCTTCAGAAAATAGCTTGGCCAAATTGGCTTATCCTCATTAATAGTTTCAGTAATAGTACATGAAATATCTAAGGAAAGCTTCTCAATTGAGTTAAAACCATATTCCCGAAATAGTTCAAAAAATGTACAATGATTGAAGAGTGAAAAACCCCTTTCTTTGGGTATAATTCTTGTACTTATTGAATCTCAACATGACCTTTGGCATTCTTCCTTCCTCCATGACCTTTCATTTACCATCCTTTGTATTTGTTCCATTTGTAATGATGAGAAACAAAGACACCAATTACATTTCAAATTTTTCTTCTAGCGGTGGTGGGCCTCATCTATCATAATGATTGGTTTGAGTATTAGGAGCTATGGTCATCATAGGGTTCAACCTCCCTCTTCATCCATTTGAGTCTGATTCCGTTTACTGTGAAAATATATGTTGTTGTTAATTCTCTATTGTCCTCGACTTTATATCACAATGTGTGGATGTTGAGTACAACCTCCTCTCGAAATTGGTACCTGGAACCATATCAACATGCAATGGATTAGTGACCTCAGAGTAACCTCGAAATGAAGTATTAAAACCAAGCATTTGAAATCATATAAATGAAACACTAAGTAATTAATATTTCACATAAACTTTCCTGAGTTCGATTCCTGACTTTTATTCTCACGGTGGGGGTGCTATGTTCTCCTAAGGATGTTAACAAGGTGTTAGATATTAATCTAAAAAAATGTATATAATTTGTGATTAATTTATCAAATCATATAACTAGGAATTTGTATATCTCATAAATATCTTTCCAACTGTATAAAGAATGCACAAAATAGGCACCCGAGTCAAAAGTTATGGCCAAAATACAAAAAGGTAGTTTTGTAGGGTATTATCCCTGTTTCGAAGGAGTTATTGGGAACTCCTCTGGTTTGCACTAGAGTAATTAGTTGTAGCTCCCATGGTTTGCATCGGAGATTTTTTTGGAAAATACTCCAGTGGTTTTGGAGGTGTTTGTGGGAACTCCTCTAGTGGTTTTGAAGGAGTTTGTCGGAACTCCTTCAATGGTTTCATAGGAGTTTGTGGGAAATCCTCCAATTTTCATCGAAGGATGTTGAAGGAAATCCTCCGGTGTAAACCATAGGACTTTGAACAAATTTGGAGCACTTTGAAGGAACTTTCAGAGGAGTTTGTGGGAACTCTTCTTTGGATTTCGGAGGAGTTTGAAGGAAATTTTAGAGGATTTACTGGGAACTCCTTTGGTATGAACCAAAGATCATCAATGGAAATCCTATGATGTGTTCTAGATAATTTTCCAACAACTCCTCCTTCATGAGAAGACAAAATTAGAAAAAATTATAAGTGTCCTTTTACTGGCAGGAAACAAAAAGAGCTTGAGTTCAAAACTCCATAAATTTCTCATATGATGTTCGATTGAGGTTCCATATTTTGCAACATGGAGAGAATAAAGAGACACTTCTATAAATACAATTGAACATGTTATCAAGCAATTGAGTGTATCCATGTTTAATGAAGGCCATGGTTAACGAGGATTGCTTGGTGGGAAATCCTTAGCAATATTTTAGGCACTTCCAGGTCTCATATTTTTATTAAGTTAGCTGCATTGGAATCGTAATCGCATATGATTTATGGTTGTCCCATTCTAGGGATAAAGAGTGCACTTCGAAGAATGCCAAAAAATTGTACTCAAAGGAATTTTCTAATGGAAGTTTGGGTTTTGTTCTTGTTGTTGCTTTTCCTGAATATAGTTCCGTCATTTCCTATATCATCCATGTTATATAGGATTTTAGTTCATCCATGAATGTTGAGGTAATGTGTCAGTAGAAAAAAAATACAAATATTTGAAAATGTAATCAACTGATGTTTGGGGCACTTGATCTTATTCATGAGCTGGGGGGGGGGGGGGATTTTGTTTTAAGATGCAATTAGGATCCATCACAAATATTATAGATTCTACCGTTGACCCACCTGATGATAGATGATACTTTCATTATCATGGTTAGTCATTATCAAAGAAGTGAAAAACGTGCATGTTGGTATGATATGCATAATGAAAATTGTTGACAACACATACATGTTTAATTACTACTGCAACATGGAGATCATGCAAGATATGTGATCAATCACTAGTTAACCAGTTAGGAATAAAAATATTAATCATTACAAATGATAGGAGCTTGAATGACAGGAAAAATGAGAAGCAATTGAGTTAGAGAAGAACAAAACAAATCCTTAGATGAAGGTGAGTCTTTCTTAAAGGGTCGATGTTGGTGAAAGAAAGAAGATCCCTTCAATATTCTTAGTGTTTATGAGGCGTCAACATCATTTCTTCCGGCACATCAGTGACATAAGAGGGAAACTCACCAACAAGAAATTTGTTGGAGAGAGAGAGAGAAAAACCTAGACGATAGCTATTTATCGATGAAGAAAGAGGGAAATCACTGATAATGTGTATTGGTGGGTCAGAGTGATTAAAATAAATGTTTCAAATGGTAAAGTATGGAGAGTGAGAAGGGATACTTGGTTTTGATATTTGCAAGAGAAATTCTGGGAGACTTTTCAATGGAAAAGTTTAGTTGGAGGGCCCAATTTCTTCTCTTAAGGAAATATAAGAGAAGCAATTAGGGAGGGTGTTGTGTGGGCACACAAATTGGCGACACACTATGTGAAGCCAGAATGTTTGTTAGTATTCCCTAACATACAATTGGAAAATGTATAGGGTCATAAAATTACTTCTTAGATTAGAAATTCTGGAGATAATGTGCAATGGTTACCCAAAATATTCCACTATGGTGGGATCAATGGTGATGCTTGCATGTTGGCTAGTGAATCTTGTGTTCTGTAAATAGATGACGAATTATGGTGATATTTATTTCCTTAACCTAAGTCAATGATTTGGGTTGGTATCTATGCCATGAGGTTGATATAGATTTGGGATAAAGAAATATTTTTCACAAGGTGCGTATATATATATCGCAAGTGTTTCTTTACTTCCCACGAGCACCCATAGTCCCGATGGAGTCACCACGTCGTCACAGATATTTCTCCACTTCTAGTGAGCATCCATATTCTAGACGAAGATATTTGCATGTCCCCTAGTTTGGTCAAACTATCTTTTCCATCCCTTTTCAGTTTATTTAGTGCATGCTTAGAATTTGATGGATGGGGAAAGCGATGACATTTTCTCCTAATAGGGGATGATTATTAGTTATTGATATTTATTTGAATATTTGTTGCACTTGGCTACATAAAGTTATCCCTTTTGGTTTTCATCCCTTACACTTTGACACTTCACCTTTCACATGAGAAATTCATTAGTGTGTAGATGGTTTCCCCATTACATAGGATCTGCTCACAAACCAATATGCAAGGATGACCATTGATTAACCACTATGTTAAGACATTGTTTGATTGCTTTCACACTATTCCAAAACATTTCTGATTTATATTCAAACTGAGACCCATAGTTCAGCTCATGAGCTATGCAAGAGATGCAAGTTGTGCTTATTTCTAGTGCAAAGGTATTTCTTGCAAAATACAAATGGAGGTGAGAGGTCTATATTTCATAAAATATAATTAGGAATTACAAGACAAGCAGACATTAGAGAATGAACTGTGTACAAGGACATGATCATGAGGAATGACAAATAAGAGACGTATTCAAAATTAGACGATGAACTTGGACCTAAAACCACAACAATTGAAACCTTGGATAAATAATGATCAAATATATACAGTCAAAAAAGAAAGTGAACTGAGAAAGATATCATGAATGTAAGTGTTTCTAGCATCTTTAAAATGTTTATGCATCCAAACATCAAGAATTTTGCAGCGTCTTGAAAAGACTAATCCATGTGAAAGTTTATACATGTATTATTTTCATTAAGATGGTCTATAGTGTTGGTTGAGATTTGCATCTCCCATCACAATTTTCTGAAATCAATCAACTCATCTTTGTAGCATTGTACTATAGGGAGTGAGGATTTGAAGTATCTTACATTTCTGACTAATTATGTGTTATGTTCTTTGTGAGTGGATATTCATCCATCCTCTACCTCTCTTGATCCTAAAAAATTTCTCTGCAGTGTGACATTCTCATCTCCTTACCAACTGTGAACTTGTACTTATATGGATAAGTTGGGTAACATGCCTCATGATCATGATGTTTTTATTACTTGAGTCATGTCCCCTCTTTTTTTTTCAAGATAGCATGAACTTCCATGAGAAGGATTTGCACACAAATGATAAACACATATCACCAATCAAAACCAATGACCCATGATCACAATTTCTTTATTATCCAATTTCAAATATCATTATTTAACCTGTTAGAAAATCTGACTGAAAGCAATGTAAAACAATATAAATATCTCTTGGTAGAACATGTTTGTGGATATTTCACTTATGAAACATAACTAAATAATGTATTAGGGCTATCATGAAACACTAAACCAAAATATGAATCTTTGAATAGACAAGGAACCTTTCCTGCTGGGATGTATGAATTCACAATGTGAGTCTTACCGGTTCCTGTTTCCAATGATCTCAATAGAGAGGTGTAGTAAACTTAGCTTGAATGTTGGTCTTTCGAACAAAGGCTCCCTTTGGGAAAAAAATTACTATTGTTGTAATGATCACTAGCTCTGCTCTAAATAAGTGTGTTTCAGATCTATTTGGCCAATCAATATCCTCAAGATTAGATATAATTTTGATTGAATCATCAGAGGGAAATTGAAACTTAATGTCATGTTCCTCAAGGTGTATTCTATATTCAAAGTATGCTATTACAAAGGATAGATGCACCAAATGTATCAAGCACACCCTCTATCATAGAGTAATAATTACTTAAATTATTCTTCTCAATAGACACCATTTAGAGCAAGGCTATGAATAACCGATGTGATTCTCTCAACCTGGTTTCCATATTGGCCAAGATATAATGTATTCATCAATAGGTATTATTTCAACATCTTAGGGAAACCGACTATCCAACTATCAATGTCAAAGTGGATACTGCTTAAACCAGTGAATCTTGCAGTTGAACTTCTCAAAGAATTCACACACATGGTTTCCTCATAATATGGATGAAAACGAAGGTAAAGCCAAGATTTTACTCCAACAAAACTAAGAAAACATCAAATGAAAAGAGGAAATATTTGATGAAAATAAACTTAGACTAAATCAAGCCATCACGAACTACAAACTATACTAACTGCAACTGGTGGCGTTTATTGAAGAAACCAAGACAAACCAAAATCTATGCAACACAAGAGGAAAAATGAATCAAACACCTAAACTATGATAGAAAAAAGGAAGAAAGATAACTATGCTACTCCTATTCCTACTCTATCCTACACTGGCTGAGAGAAGGCTAAGTAAAATCATAATTCCAGTGCAACCAATCAAGTAGCTCCAAACCAACAACCATATTTTCATTAAAGTTCAATCGCAGAGAATGGAGAAGGGATAAAAGATAGGAATAATTGATTCAAATAAATCTCTACTCAACATGTTAAATTTGGCAGTGTTATTGTTCATGAGAAATCCATACATGTAGGATTTTTCCAACCAATATTAAATTCCATCATTAAACTTCCAATGATTATCAAAGGATTGTTGGAAGGATATCAAAATTGAGTGACATACCTGGTGAGATCCATAAATGAAATTTGTGTTTAATGTGTTTTGTGGGATATTCTCGAAGTGGGTGGCATCATTCATTCCAGGGGTCAAATTAAGACAATGAGCATCTAACATTATTGTTGGAGTAGGCTATTTTTGGGTACAACACAACAAACAAGGAAGGTAGATAAGGAATGGACCAAACGAAGTAGTGCACAAGAAGGAAAAGGAAGTAGCACACAGGGAAATAAGGAGAAGAAGCACATAGTCAAAGAAAGGAATGAAGATCAACCACGCACAAGGAGTTATTATGTGGAAAATCCTAATCCACTTGGGTTAGGGTTTTGGGGTATGATGTAAGGGTTTTTACCCACTTTTTAAATATAAATATAGGATGTATGAAGTAGCTAGGGGTATGGGGTCGTATCTTATTTTATGAATATAGAAGTACTTTTGGAGAACCTTTTTGAGTCTTGAGTTTGTATTGATGAGTGTTTTGTTTGAGAGTTGTGAAGCTCGTAGTAAGTTAGATGGGTTGTAACTGAGGATTAGGTCACAAGCTATGAATATTGGTGCGACACTGGTCATCCTCACAGAGTATGATAAATTTTTTATGTAATGCGTGCAACACCATATTTTGTTGAATATGAATAAAGAAGACAGATATTTGTGGGCATAGCCCAGGGGGGTGCCACAGTAAAACCTGTTGTCTATGTGTGTGCTTTCTCTTATGTGTTGCGTTTATATGTTTTATGATGAATGAATGGATTAGTAAATGCATCTGATAGAGATAATTTATAGTGCACTCTAGATCTATTATAATATTTAATGAAGAATTAACGTTATTGAATGAATATGATGGTATATTAGTATATCTAATGAATGTTGAAGTAGAAGAATGATATTCCTAACATCCCCATGAGCACCATCCCTTCCATGAGTGAAAACATTTGGGTCCTACAGTCACCCATAAGCCATCTTGGGTGAGACTACATTGTGCAATATGTGCGTAGTTTTTCCTTCTCGTTTACCAGAGGGACCGATGGTTTCTAGGGTTTGTTGGAGAACTAAGTAGAGCCCAGGTCATCCCATAACATCCAACAAATGGTTATGTTTCTGACTAGAACTCATAAGAACAACCTGTAATGGATTTGATGAGAAGGATAGAGAAGAGAATGCAGTGGTAAAATGGGATGTTCAAGCCATGTAATCCTACTAAGAAAGAGATTGAAAGATGGTTGGAAACAAAGAAGCTCAAGTTTGTATAGAAAGATAACATAATTTCCAGGTATACACCGTGTCGTATTTGGATAGGTATGTTTTTATTGATTTTCATGAGGCATTTTCTATTATTTTCTAGAGTTGTTGCAAGAGTGGATATTGAGTTTGAAGGATACTCATCCCACTAATTGAATAAGAACAATATAGTGGAATACTGAGAACATTGCGTGGTTTGAAAGGGTTAATAATAAATTCACACATGTTATTGATTTCTGGTTAGACAATATTATTGAAAGGTTTATTATTGAGTTTGCAGTTGATACAGTGAATTCATACACTGTTCCAAAGAAGGAGTTTTTGAAGGGACCTAGAGGAAGGTACATTAGGTCTCTTTACACATTGATAAAGATATTATTACATGATAAAGGCGTGATGACAATATATTCATACATCTAAATCACTATGTGCGCATGGGGGAACTAGGGGAAGCACTAAGGAAGATATGAGATATGGAGAAGGATTTAGAGAGAGGCCACAAGAAGGAAGCAATGGACCCCATCATTATGGATGAGGAATAGACCAAGGAGATATTGAGTAGAGATGAAGTGACACACAATGGATGACCCTACCAGTATAAGATCAATAGTAAGAATTGGGAAATAGCCGAGCAAGAGGGATTGGATAGTGATGAGGAAGAGGTATATGGTCTACATGCGACTTGGCATATTGAGGAAATCGTGTGCACCACATGTGAGAGGAAAACAAGAGGTTAAGGGTCTGATGCAGAAGAAGGTTCTCCATTCCAGATCTGAATTAGTGTGGAACCCACAACACCATGTGAGACTAAGACATATGCAGAAGAAGAACTGGTTAGACAACAAGTGATTAGTGGTAGAAGACTTTTAGCAAGACAAGGGTCCAGTGGAAATTCAAGTAGAAGTATAATTTCAACAAGTAGTGGTCAGGTATCTACACCACACAGAGCTGGTAGTATATAAAACTTCACAATGGTGGGACAATATCCAACTATTAGGTTACCTGAGTTCTGGGGAGAAGGGTCAGAGGAACCAGAGAAGAATTTGTTCATTTGTGAAAAGATTTGGGAAGCTAAGTATATTACAGATGAAGATACAAAGGTTGTGTTGTTGGAAATCAAATTCAAATATCGCGCACTAGATTGGTATATGGGTCTCATAGTAAACAATCCAATGGGAGAACCTACAACTCTTGCAAATGTAAATAAACAATGAATCAATGAGTTTCAATGACCTAGTTCAGAGGATTAGTTCATGAATGGGATGATAGATATCAAGAATAAACCAGGTGAATTATTATGGGAAGTTGACCAGAAGTTCAAGAGACTAAAAGGTAAGTTGAAGTATCCATTAAGGCAATAGAATTTCTAGCCACAGGACGAGGATTTACAAGCAACCCTATAGTTAGGGGAAAATCAGTATAAACATATAGATCCAACGGTGGAATAAATGAGAGAAGATCTAAAGAAATTTAAATTTTAGTTGAATCAGAATAAGGGAAAAGAAAAGAGGGAATATTTTTGGTGTACACTATGAAAAATAGAAGGGAATCATAAGAATGAGTGTCCAACATTTGCGGAGTACTTGGGAGTAGGTATGCCAAACCCTTTATCTTCAGGAGGACCATGGTGTGATATATGTAAAACAAATGGGCATGATCCTTATCATTGTCCCATGATGCAGAAGTGTCAAATAGTGTCTAAGACCACATTTTGTAATATTTGCAATTCAGTTGGACATGAAGAAAAGGACTGTAGAACTTTGGAGATAATGAATGAGAGGATTTTAGATACATATAGGGTGTATGATGAACACATGATAGGACAATATGCATAGTAGTTTCAAGCACAAACACAGTTTAATAACACACAATAGTTTGCAGCACCACCATAGTACAATAATGCACAGTTGTAGTATAATCAGGCACCTCATTATAATACACCGTGCGAAGATAATCAAGGAACCAAAAGAGGCTTCAGAGGAGGAGGTTGTGGAGGAAGAGGATTTAGAGGTGGAAGAGGAGCAATAGTATGTCATAAATTTCAGAAAATTGGGCATTATGCAAGAGATTGTCCACAACCACCTGCGACATGGATGTAATGTCACCGAACAAACCATGGTATAGAAGACTACCTAACATTGTTGACAAAGATATAGGACAAGAGGAATCAGAACAACCAAAATGTGTAATGGATTGTTGTGGAAAACATAGAAGAGGATGGGAATAAGATCCATATAGTTACTAGAGGTGGAGCCAAGGTCGGAGAATATGCAGTAAAGACAAATTAGGACAAACACCAGTGGGTAAGGAAGAATACAACACCTAAACAAAATTTTGATGTGTGAAAAGAGAAGGAGACATTCAAGGAAGCAAGGCAAGAAATTTTGAAGGAGAACATTGCATCCAATTTAGGAACAAATCTAGTAGATGATGTACCAGTATATGACATGCCTCCTTTATTTGATCAGAATAGTAAGGATCAGTCTGCAGAAAAGGTAAGTAACTTAAGAAACAATTTGGTATCTTGTGTAAAGTTGTTGAATGATAAGTCATCTCTGCAAGTGTTATAGAATTTATTAGAAAAGTGCAATTATTGGGAAGAAGGGGTAAAGATAGGAAATCATGTCCATAGGAAGAGAAGAAAAAGTAGGGACTTTAGGTTGAATGCAAACATTGGAGATTTTAATATGGGAGATATAATCTTGGATTTGGGGTTTGAAGTAAATTTCTTTCCTAAGAAGACATGGGAAGGCATGGGAGAACCTACATTGGGGTATTCACCTATTCATTTGAAGCTAGAAAATTAACATAGACTGGTGACAATTGGTAGATTTAAGGACATACCAATAGATCTAGACGATGTGTTCACTATGGAATACTTTTAAGTGATTGACATAGTAGATAACACTTCACCATATCCAACGTTGTTGGGTCTAGATTGATATTTTGATAACCAAGATATTATCAATTTGAAGACCAAGAAGATGATCTTTGAATTAGGGGAATAAAAAGTTATTGCACCATTCAATCCCTCAGAAGGAGGAAGGTATGTGGAACCTATGTTATAAAATTTTATTACAGAAGACATGAACCAAATTTATAGAATTACCATGCGCGAAGAGGATTACATCAACCCAAATGCAGATCAAATGCTGAGTTGGAAGAGTATTAGTTCTTGTGCTTCAGACTATGAAACAAGAGTGGAGAACTGGAAACAAATATTACATGAAATATCTACCAACATATGTGCTAGAATGACGTGCGCAATGAAGTGGATTGGATCAGAGGTAAGAGAACCTCCTACTTTTTATGGTCAAAATAATATAGAAGAATTTTTAGCAAAGTTTGAGTTGGAAATTTTGGAGAAACATAGGCTATTATTTTTAGACATGGCTCTAAAAGAAACACCTGCGCGTTGGTGGGGTGCACATAAAGAAAATATCAATAATTGGTATCAATGCAAGAGATTACTGTGCATCATATTTCGCACAAAGAAAGACAACAAATATTTGGAGAAGTATGATGGGTTTGGACAACCTAGAGAACATTTGGACAGGTGCATGGTCCAATGGATATTGCTACCTCCAGAAGAATGTCCACACCACTTTATTCACACACTAGAAGGCATTCCAAGGAACAGGTACACAGAGTTAGAACAATGTAGAGAAACTACAAATTGGGAAGAAATGCAGTAGAATTTTGTGATCACTTTTGAATTTGAACATGAGAGCCTAGAGATAGATACAACATTGAAGTTGGTCAGAGATAGGATATTTGAAGAGATATAATTTGAAATTGTCATATATTATCATAGGCATAATAGAAAGACTTCCATCCAATTGTTACACTGTTATCATGTCATGGAGGATGACCCAACATAAGAAAACCCACACAATATTCATATTTCAGAGTTAGAAAGGGAAAGAGAAGTAGAAGGACCACAACTAGAGTCAAATGAATATGCTAAACCACTGAATATAAAGAAGGAGAACATTGGAACAAAAGAAAATCCAAATATTATCACTATTGGGGATTATTGGGACAATCAAACAGTAGAAAGAATAATAGAGTTACTGCATGAATATAGTGATCTATTTACAACGACATTTTTAGAGATGAAAGGGGTAGCAAGAGAACTTGGAGAAATGAAGATCCCTTTGAATTCAGATGCCATAACTATAAGACAAATACCTTACAAGTTGAATCCAATATACAAGGGGAAAGTGAAGGCAGGAATTGACAAGATGTTAGAGGCTGGTGTCATAGAACCTATTGAAGAATCAGAATGGATCAATCCTATAGTACTGCAAGAAAATAAGCAAGGGGGAATCAAGATCTGTGTAGACTTGAGGAAGCTAAATGATGCATGTTTGCATGATCCTTTTCCTAATCCATTTACAGATGAAGTGTTGGAGAATGTAGGAGGCCAAGAAGCATATTCATTTACTGATGGGTTTTTCAGGGTATCGTCGGACTAGGATAGCACCAAAAGATAGACATAAAAAAACATTTGCTATAGAATGGGGATCATATCAATATACAATGATGCCTTTTGGATTGAAGAATGGACCTGTAATTTTTTCAAGAGTATTATTAGCAACCTTTAAGTATTTTATTCATAAGTTTTTGGAATTTTACTTAGATGATTGGACAATATTTAGTTTACTAAAGGATTATGTTGAAGTACTAAGATTGATGTTGGACAGGTGTAGACAATGTCAGATCTAATTGAATATTAAGAAATGCATTTTCATCACACCATTTTGGATATTGTTAGGGCATCTAGTGTGTAAATAGGGTTTGTTGGTTGATCCTACAAAACAGTTTGTCATTGTTAACTTACCACCACCTAAGTCAGTACACTAGTTAAAAAGTACACTTGGTCACATCGGTTACTATAGGAAGTTTATAAAAGGATATGCAAAAATTATTGCGCCAATGGAGAAGTTGTTGAAGAAATATACTAAATAAAGTGGAATGATGAGTGCCAACAAAGTTTGGATATTTTGAAGGAAAAGATGGTAACTGCGCCAATTTTGGTGTTTCTAGATTGGTCCAAGGAATTTCATGTGCATGTGGATGCATATTCAATAGCACTTGGAGCAATATTGACACAACCAAGAGAAGGTGATATAGATCACCCTATAGCATTTGCAAGTAGGAAGCTATCAAATTCAGAGAAAAATTACAATACAACAGAAAGGGAAGGCTTGGCTATGGTTTATGTATTGCAGAAGTGCATACATTACTTGTTAGACCAACATTTTAAGATGTTTACATACCATTATGATCTTAGATATTTGGTCAATAAGCCAGTGTTAATGGGGGGAAGAATATGTAGATGGTTGCTTTTATTTCAGGAGTTTGAATTTGAAGTAGTGGTCAAGCCTAGAGGTTCGAATGCAGGGCCATATCATCTGTCAAGAAGAACTAATGGAGAAGAACCAAGCAGTTTGGAGGATAATTTCCCTGATGCACAACTATTTTTAGTATAGATTACATATGAGTATTTTGCTGACATTATTGAGTTTTTGAGTATGGGAGTTGTGCCAAAGGAGTTGAATACTACATATAAGAAAATTTTGGTAGTTACAACTATAGACTATCAACTGATTGTAGGTCATTTATACAAAATTGGTGCAGATAACATTTTGAGGAGATTTTTTATGGAGCATGAACGTCCTATCATTTTGGTAGAAGCATAAGAAGGAATAATTGGAGGACATTATGTTGGATTATTGAGAGGGGGGGTGAATTAGTAATAGAGAAATTTAATCCCTTTTCACCATAAACTGCAAGTGTTATATCAATGTAGCATTATCATCCAATAGTTACAGAGTAAATAAACAATGAACAAATGAGCAATCACACACATACACAGTACACCAGTTTTTTACGTGGAAACCCAAAGTGGGAGAAAACCATGGAATTCTTTTTCTTATATGTCTTTAAGAATCACATTCATTGCAAGAACCAATTTCCTTTGCTTTTTAGCTACAACTAGAAGGAGTCTCCAACACCCTAGTTTCTCAGGCTACAACCTGAAGGAAGCTCCAACTCCCCAATTATCTGGCTACAACCAGAAGGAGGCTACAATGGTACAACCCCCTATGTTATCCTACTACAACCGGAAGGTGGCTACAACCACCTATCCTTGCCCTGTCCAACTACCCTGACATATAAGTAGAATGATGGAACCAATGTCACACTATCACTGTGAGATATACTACTGTAAACCTGTATGAATCAACCTGCACCAAACAACCTGTACCAATAACCTGAACCATGCATCAACCATGCATCAACCTGTACCTCAATCTGTAATCAGATTGTACCATAAACAAGTGCATCAACCATGCACCAACCTATACCAAACAACCTGTATTCAACCTGTACCATAAACAAGTGCATCAACCATGCACCAACCTGTACCTCAACCTGTACCATGAACAAGTGCATCAACCATGCACCAAACCTGTACAAATAACATGTCACAACAACCTATCCAAACAACCTATCAAAACAACCTGTGTCATCAATATTATCAACCAAATCAGATCTACTCACCAAGATCAATCACCAAGACAACTCTCAAATATGTGCATCAACCAAGCATAACACAAAAACTCATAATGATCACCAAGATCAATATGTGCTTCTAATAATATACCAATACAAGTATGCTACATCAATCATAAACCATGTGTCAACAATACTACTAACACGTGCCTCCAACCGTGTACCAAGTATGTACAAATCATGTATCAAATAGTCATCAACTATGACTCATCAAGATGTACCGACATCATCAACTATACACCTCATGTATGTGCCAACTCATCAACTACTTGTCTCAACCATGTACCCAACATGTACCTCAACCA
>SNQJ01S0000135.1:246933-280371 GCA_010110895.2 Picea sitchensis
CACCTCATGTATGTGCCAACTCATCAACTACTTGTCTCAACCATGTACCCAACATGTACCTCAACCAAAATCCCTCATCAATTTCATCATCCAAATCTGATTTGTAACTCTATAATAGACCTAGTGTATATGATCACATACCTACAAACCTTCCTTAACTTTAACAACAAGACTAGCATTTTCATCAAACTTTTCTTTAGTCTCACATGACTAGTTTTGGATTAGTCAACAACCCTAACTTGAAATAATCATAACTATGTACATGTAATGAATAAAGATCTGAAAATAGTACACAATGTTCTTCATCATGTTTTATGAAATTCCTCTAGGTGTCACTACTTGGAACCTCTCAAAAAAAGAGTTATAGCAAAACTGACATACCTTGTTCAATTATGGCTTATTCTAGAGAGTGAACTTGTAGAGTGTGCCCCACACAAAATATTTGTTATATGGATATGAAAATTTTACACAGAATACTATAGACTCTACTCTAACCAACACATTTGTTCTTACTGAATTTGGATATGTTATGAAGAAGTTATGACGTTTTTACCTGAAACACCTTAGAAAGCATCATCAAAAGAATTTATCCTCCCTTGAATTTCGGCCTTCTTTACTTAACCTTCTCTCTGAGATTCGGATTAGATATACTTTGGTTACCTCAATCACCTGTATATATTCAATATGCTCAAGTGTGATTAAAATGAGAGAGCCTTGCCTCTTATTTATACTTTCATGTAGCTTCCTCAAGGGGTTACCTTTTAACCATATTAACCCACTTTCCTTATTTTAGGGTTAACCAACTTCTAACCACTTGTCCAATTAATAATTTATTCATTAAATTTATTATTTAAATAATTTATTTTGTATCCACTTTTCCTTATAGTACACTTATCACTTCACTTTACCTCAAGGGGTTACCTTCTAACCATCTTAAACCACTTTCCTTATTTTGGGGCTAACCCACTTCTAACCACTTGTCAACTTAGTAATTTCTCCATTAACTTTATTATTTAAATAATTTATTTTGTATTCACTTTGAGTTATAGTACACTCATCAATTCAATTTATTATTTACCTTCTAAAATCTCTAAACCACTTTGAATACTTTGACCTTTTGGGGCTTCAAGCCAACATATGAGGGTCCTCCAAATTCGTAAGGCCATAACTCTCAAACCATGAGGAGTTATGTGACGTTCCACATACCACCAGAAATGGCATGACATGTAATATCCATATAGAATAGTATTACCTACAAATATGTCAAAACACATACCATTATACATCAAACAAACTTGGGTCCATTACCCAAACCTGGGTTCTCCAACTTCACATGGCCATAACTCTCTAACCGTGAGGAGTTATGTGATTTTCCACATACCACCGGAAATGGCATGACATGTACTACCCATATAGAATAGTATTACTTTCAAATATATTAAAACTCATACCATTATACATCAAACAAACTTGGGTCCATTACCCAAACCTTTATGTTACTGAAATTTGCTACCAGACTTTCTCCAAGGGTTTACATCAATCTCTAAGGGTTGACATCAATCTAAAATATCAATCTCCAATGGTTGACATCAATGAAAACCAAAAATCCATACCAATTGTACATCAACCTAAGTCAACTGTATGACACATTATGCAAGGAAGGATACTACGCAAAAAATATTACACGCAGTATTATGGTGGACAACACTTCACAAGGATGAAAAGGAGTACTGTTATAATTGTGATGTCTGTCAAATATTTGGAAATACATATAGGAGGGATGATATGCCATTAATACCTCAAGTAAATTTGAAAGTGTTTGATAAGTGGAAAGTAGATTTTGTAGGACCAATTAACCCACCAACAAGAATATTAGGGGCAACATATATCATACAGTGAAAAAATACTTAACCAGATGGGCGAAGGAAACAATAGTGAGAGATTGACATGTAGAGGATGCAATGCACTTCCTATTTGAACATATAATTACAAGGTTTGGATGCCCAATAATTTTGATGAGTAATCAGGGGACTCATTTAATTAATAGTACAATCCAAGCAACGCTTTAAGAATTTGAGATACATCATCAGAAGAGCACTCATTACCATCATCAAGATAATGGGATAGTAGAAGCATTTAACAAGATATTGGAGAATTCCTTAACAAAGATTTTCAATGTGAACAAGGATGACTAAGATTTGAAGGTACCAGTTGTATTGTATGGAACTACATGCAAGAAGCTAACAGGGAAGATGCCTTTTAGGCTGGTGTATGGAAATGAGGCAATTGTTCCCTTGGAATATTTGATACCTAGCATTGCAACTATTACAAACATGACATAAAGAGGTGAAATATAAGAAAAAATATCTCAACTTATGGAATTGGAATAAGATGGTATTATAGTTGGTTTCCATCAAGAGGTATAGAAAGAAAATGATAAAGCTTGGCATGGCATAAATATTAAGAGGAAAATCTTCAAGGAAGGAGATTTGGTTCTCCTCTATGACAGTAAATACTGACAACACCCAGGGAAGCTTAGAATGAATTGGCTAGGGCCATATGAGATTAAGTCTGTCTCAAATGGAGGTGTTGTGCAACTACAAGATTTAGCAGGAAAGGAAATTCAAGGTTTGGTAAATGGCAGTCGATTGAAACTGTATAAGGACAGTCGACCC
This sequence comes from Picea sitchensis, assembly GCA_010110895.2. Taxonomy (NCBI): domain Eukaryota; kingdom Viridiplantae; phylum Streptophyta; class Pinopsida; order Pinales; family Pinaceae; genus Picea; species Picea sitchensis. Next base: position 249,609 of record SNQJ01S0000135.1, read on the forward strand.
ACTAACCCTGAGTAGTTTCTGCGCAGAAGTTATAATTGTACATATTGTATATAGTATCATCTTAAAGAAGAAAAAGAGAAGAAAAAAGTAGAAAAATGAGAAAAAAACAAAAATAAGTAGGTAGATGGATGAATGGTCGACAAAAATTTGGAATATACATCGTGCAACAAAAGTTAAGAAGTGGAATGATAGAACACCATGAAATAAAAGATAGTGTGCATCAAACAGTAAATGGGTGCAACATAATTCAAGACATTGCATGACCAAAAATGTGGACACAACACGACGAAACAAAAAGTAGTCAGAAAAAGAAAAAGGCGGTAAACTAAAAGGTGGGATATGATATACCATTAATGATAGGCCTTATAAAAATAGGAAACATGAAGGGTAAGCCTCATTGTGACTTATAGCAGGCGTGAACTAAAGAGAGAAAGTTTAGCAAACACACAAAGTGAACATACATCCCTAGAGTTTCCAACATCGATTCATAGTACTAGATTAGAGAATTTGCAGTATGGAACCACCTAAGGTTGGAGCACCTAGCCGAATGTCAAGGAGAACTCGCATCAAGACGATACCGCCTCCAGAGAAAGTACTAGAAGTGTAAAAATCTAGTTCCAAGGTAGGAGTCATAGACATAGACGTGATTCCATCACTGAAACCATCTATCCCAACATTGGTCGAGGAACATGAGCCTGTCGCAGAATAGATTAATGTGGATCCAAGGACTACAAAGAAAAACCCTATGGAAATACAAAATTCCACACAAAATTTGGGTCTAGGAGTGCCACAGTAGAAAAATGAGGAAGATGATGAAAGAACCAAATCTGACAAGCCTAGGGCAGAACCTGAACATGTCACAAAGACAACGCCACAAACAGAATAACATGTGCAATTAGAAGATATTACAGGTGAGCCAAAATTAGATGAAGAATCAGAACAAGATGTGTGCAAGGAAGCAGGGCCATCCATTGCGACATGAAAGATCAAGGGGAAATAACCGGTGCAAATGTCATCGTGCAAACACGAAGAATTCATGATATCATTAACGCACATGCCAGAAGGAGTGACAATTCTCCCTAATATTCTAGTATGTGTAGAGAAATTGAGGTATTCATACCATGACATAGAAGATACAGACAAATTTACAGAATTTGAACCACATGTATACATGGAGAGAAAAGGGGTAAGTGCATTGAGAGTCCTAATATTGGAAACAAATAAATAGATAATTGGTTTATACAACATAGGAATAATGATCTTATTAGAGATCCCTCATTTTGGATGTGACAAGAATGTGAATAATTGCATCAAGCAATTGTTGGATTTAGTTCATGGGGGAATTATGTGGTTGGACATGACAGTATCGATTGATGTTGATCTGATTGAAAAGATCATAGGTCTCCTCACATATGGGGAGAACATTGAGCAATATCTGGATGATAAAACTAAAGAGAATACCATAGCAGAGGAGATGAAGAAGACATATGAAATAGTGAGAGGGTCTATAGGAATTGTAATAAACATGATCAATGAACCTGTGACAAGGCTAGAAATAAATCCAATGGCATGTAATTTTCTAAGGATGTGTCGCAAATAGGAGGCATCAACAGGTGTGATAGCAGCAGCTGCATAGTGCACGAAGGGGACATTACCAATATGGAGTCCATATTTATTGAACCTATTTCTGGATGATTGTCAAGATGCATAATACATAGGCACGAATTTCCACTATTTGTCGTTACTCATACTTATTGAGTCGGTAGGATGGAGACACCCCAAATACAACGTATTTTGTTAAAGGATTGAAAAGTGTCACGCAACACAATATGCAACATTGTGACATACATCTATCGCAAGAGAAATGATGACCAAATCCAACATATTTGTGATGTATTTTGAAGAAATACATGAAAATGTGGTCGAGACTTGGAGGATACCACCCAAAGTAGTAGAGGAGCATAAGGATATAGAAAATATTTAGGTATCAAGGCATAATGTATGGATTCGGGCAAAAAGGGACCCAAATATGAGCTAGCTGCAGATGAGGTATTGAGTCACTAGAGAGGAATTTAAATGGGCCATGAAAGAATGAACAGATGAGTGGAAGCTACTAGTGACATCAAAGAAGGGACAAAAAGGAAAACATCTAGCACAGGTTGGTATGTTGCAGAAAACCAATAGTCCGACAACAAATATAAGGAAGGTTGTTGAGTGCACAAAGGAGATTGGAGGAAGCATGATAGTAAAGAAAACAAGATAATAGAAGACCATACCAAATCCATCCATGTAGTAGAAGGATCGTGCCAGAGTGACCAACGAAGAGAACAATAGAAGAAGACTAATGGAATCACACATAAGGAAACAATTGTTCCCATGTAGAAGGAACAAGGGGGAGGAGACATCCCAGATACATAAGTACCAACGTAGACAAAGAATTTTCCAAAGAAGAGAACCATGTTGCAGTCAGGAGGACAGAGAAAAATGATTAAGGCACACAAAGAGGTCCCAAAATTCACAATTACAGAGGATGATGCCGAGATGGTGGTAGAAAAAGTGCAAGACCACGTAGCATAATCATGGGACGATGTGGAGAAACGAAGAGAGAATATCATACAGAAACTATCAGAAGTGAAGGAAACTTTGGAGAATTGAAACTTAGCACAATAAAATAGAAGGAAAAGGAGCTGACACAAAAGACTATCCAGAAGAAGGCAATCCCACCGCAGGAAACAATATAGATCATAGCGTCAAAAATATATATTTTTCCTATTAATGAGGATATGCTATAGTTAGAAGAGGAGGCAATGCATAAAAAACTAAATAATATTGATTACTTGGACTTGGATTTGGCCAAGATCCCCACAAAATCATTGTACAAATTACAAGTTAGTGTCGCATAGGAGATACATTCGAGGGGACGCGCGGACATGACCAGTCTAGAACTAGACAATGATGTAATGAGGACACTGGAGTCGACAATCGATCAATTGCAGTTTAAGAGAGATACAATGAAGTAGAACATGGGAAAAATCGATCAGAAAGTGGAATAAGTGTTCAGGTCAATTCCAGACAACACGCAAGAAGGGGTGCATTTGTAGATAAAGGAAAAAATTAGGAAGATCACATAGATGATGGAAGAATATAAGAGTCACATAATGGATTTGATGGAACAATTGAACCCAACCACGCTTCCATAAGTGATCACATAGAGAGAGAAATGAGTTGCAGGGAACATAGAGAACATATAACATAATGTTAAGGACATTTTAGAGCTATACGAAAAAAGTGAACAACTTTGGACAAGTTTGGAAGAGGATGAAAATTTGTAGGCACTAGAACAGAAGGAATAAAGTGTTAATACAACAAAATAGGAATTTAAATAGAAGAATATGGCCATGAATATTAAGGAGAGACTTAGGAGCTCGCGGGAACTAAAGAATCTTCAAGAAGAAGTGAAGTCTATCTAGGTAGAGAAGCAAATGAGGCAGGGTTAGTTGGAGCCATTACATGAGGACACATAGAATATTTTGACAGAGATGGATACAACAAAGGGCCAGATGGAAAACCTAGAGTTGGAGGTTGAAGAAATGGTGAAGGAACATCTCATTGCGTAGACTGTGTGTAAATGTGTTGAACTTGCACATAATAGATCTAGCTGGGAATTAACATACACAGTTGCAGAGAAAATAGAAGAAAAGAGAAGAAGGAGAGAAATAATGGAAGAATTCTCATTAACTGTATTACACACTCACCTAGAATTATTTTCCTAAGTTTGATAATCCAATGTTGAGAACGATTCCTTAGATGAGAATATTCTCTCTAGAGAATATTCCCATACAAAATAGGGTGTTCCTCTTCAGTTCAGAGTTAGTTACACTCAGTTAGACTAGTGGAAGTCACTCATGCATGGAAAACTTAGTTTTATCACCAGCATTTGCATGTGTCTATCTCACTTCCACACATGTGTCTTAGTTAACTGATGATTGCATGGATCAGTTAACTAGGACTAGGTGGCAGTTCACTCCAAATGTATGTCAGTGAGTGTCTATATCTCTCTAAATCACTACTATGGAAAATTAGTTACTCTTGTTGCCTATATCTATTGTAAATTATTCACTCTTTGAGTGTGTAATATGGTTAATGAGTGTGGAAAATTGTTTGCATGTGACCCCTAAGATGCATGCAATATATCTTCCACATGAAATTCAAAAAACAAATCTGAAATGGAGTAGACATCATCTAAAATTAATGGAATAAAAATTTGTGCAGATACTTTTGTAGAAGGCTCTTCAGAATAAAATGCTTGATCTTCTGATGGCTTCTCTTTTGGCTCTATATGGTCAACCTCTTGCATGAAATATTCATAATATTCTTTATTCCTGAATAGAACCTCCTATTTGGTCCATAATTCGTTTGGAGTTGAGTCTTGTGAGACATCATATACTTGGTGGATAATTTCAGGAGAAATAGACAAAGAGATACATCCTATGGCCATATATTGTCTATTGAGAAAGTTTTTTTTCTCATCGGCGGAATCAGGCTCTACTTACATTGCCATAGTTATTTGGTACAAGCCTCTGCATTTGAGCTGAAGCATAAATTTTGTCTTCAACTCCAAACAGTTATGAGGTGTGAGAAGTATTGTCGATGAATAATCCATATTTTATACGTTCTTCAATCTTTAATACCTGCAAAAAGAATCTAGTGTGTCTTTTTCCTAGAAACACGTCGGCTCTGATACCATGTAAATGTGTTGAACCTGCACATAATAGATCTAGCTAGAAATTGACATACATAGTTGCAAAGAAAATATGAGAAAAGAGAAGAAGGAGAGAAAGAATGGAATAATTCTCATTACCCATATTCCACACTCAAAGAGTGAATAGTTTTCAATAGATATAGGCTACATGAGTAACTAATGTGCCATAGTAGTGATCTAGAGAGATCTAGACACTCGCTGAAAGACATTTGGAGTGAACTGCCACCTAATCCTAGTTAATTGATCCATTCAATCATCACTTAAATGAGACACATGTGTGGAAGTGAGAGAGACACATGCAACTGTTGGTGATAAAACCGAGGTTGCCATGCATGAGTGACTTCTACTAGTCTAATTGACTCTAAACTGGAGATGAATGCCCTATTTTGTAGGGGAATATTCTCTAGAGAGAATATTCTCATCGAAGGAATCATTCTCAACATTGGACTATCAAAATTAGGAAAATAATTATAGGTGAGTGTGTAATATCTCCAACACTGTGGAGTCTGTTGCAGAAAAGAGCCCACAGGTGAAGATTCATGCTGAGGAAATTTCAGGGTTATTTTAGGAGTTGGAAAAGTTTGTTAGAGAGGCAAACAGTGCCTCAGTGGCTCGGTACGTGCCACATGTGAGTGTTGGGGCATGTTGGAGTAGGTTATTTTGGATTAAAATTCAACAAACGAGGTAGGAGTACAAGGAATAGACCAAAGTAAGTAGCACATGCCATGAAATGAGGAGGAAGAAGTGCACAAGAAGGAAACGGAAGCAGCGCACTGGGAAATAAGGAGAATAAGTGCAGAGTCAAAGAAATGAACAAAGACCAACCGCACGCAAGGATTTATTATGTGGACAAGCCTAATTAAGATTGTGAAGGACTGATAACATTATGCATTATGGATGGACTATCATTAAGAGAGAGTATTTGATCAATAAAATATGGACACTCTTCTTGTCCTGATTTATCATTCATTTTTTTATCATTGAAAGAGTAATGTGAAGGCTACACTGCATGATAAACAAGTGAGTGCTCATGTCGGTGATTATCATCAAGCAAATTTATGTAAAGTGAATGAATATCTTCATTTTCTGAAAAATGATGGGATTTCTTCAGTAGCAGATTCATCATAGACCAGAGTATGTTCATGATTTTCTTAAGGGGAGATAGTACACAGTTCACACTCCAGAGCTAAGGGTTTTAATATTTCTGATGAGGATTCTCCCACAGTTGTATTAGAGTGCTAGTTAGAGATTGTGTACCCCCTATCCTTCGTGGTTAGATACGAACCTTGCAAATGAGAGTTGATTTGAGCACCTAGATCATACCCTCCAGGAATAGAAACGAGGTATGAAAACCAATCCAATATTTATGGGTCTATGGGTTTGTCACTTTCATGAAATATACAATAAATTTACATGAATCTTTGAAAGGAATCATCCAAAAATTCATTTTTGAGCCTGTAGATTTCTGTGAGTTCATTAAAGCGTTCATCATAAACATAATCTATATGAGTAGCATTGAATATTTCCATGAATTGTCTCTAGCTATGAATCAATTTCGTTGACAATGTCCTAAACCGGGATTTAATTCTCCCTTCTAATGTGAGGATAAATGATCGACATATTTCATTGCCCCGAACAATCCTAAGATTATGTGGAGTGATGTTAAATTGATTGAGATGCATGAATGTAGATATATACCCATCACCATCGAATTTTGGCTTTGACAAGACATCAACTATCTTGGTTGGGATCCCCTTTGTGGGTATTGGAAGAATCAAAGGGTCATCCCATACATAGATACGAAGAGGAGCTATAGGCTTGTTAAAATTTAAGAAAAATGACTCCACATGGGAAAGATTGTCATCCCACCCTCCTTCTAGTGCCAATGGTGTTGACATGGGAAAAATCACCCTTTATCAATAGTAGGGGTTGCCACCAGTAAAAAGTCCCAATTAGACCTCTCACTGTTTGGAATAGGGAACCCATCCAGATTCTGGCTTGACAATCATTTCTGGTTTTGGTTTTACTGGTTGCGTCCCAGTCCACCAATGAAAGTTTCTTAAGCTAAATAATGAAATGCAGCTAATCTAAGATGCATGCATCTAGACTAAACTAAGGAAACCAAAAAGAAGATATATATCCATCCATGCTCTTGTTGGAGGATCGATAAATAGTTCACACAAAGAAAATATAACAAAATGAATAAATAATTGAAAATACATAATAGTCTAGCATTTGAACAACCATTTACGATTATATGCCCATGAATTTGGAGAAACATTTTCCAATAAACATAAATAAGATTGCAACCACCATAAATAAGAATAGTCTACAATATGATGTACATCCTTACACAACTCGAGTATTGAGCAAAAAAAATGAAAAGAAATTGTCCATAATACGTCCACCATGAGAATTTTAGTAATAGTACATGAAATATCTAAGGAAAGATGCCCAATTTAGTTAACAATGTATTCCCATAATAGTTCAAAAAATGTACAATTCATGAAGAGAAAAAAATCCCTTTCCTTGGGTATAATTCTAGAATTATTGAAGCTCAACATGACCTTTGGCCTTCCACCTTCCTCCATGACCTTTCATTTACCATCCTTTGTTTGTATTCCCTTTGTAATGATGAGAAGAAAATACAACAATTACAGTTCAAATTTGTCTTCTAGTGTTGGTAGGCCATCATAGATTTTTCCCATAGTGTACCTCATCCACCATAATGATTGGATTGGGAATTAGGAGCTCTAATATTCACAGGGTTCAAGTTCCCTCTTTTGTCATTTGAGTTTGATTCCCTTTCATGCTCCCCATTCTTGTGACAATTTATTTTGTCGTTAATTCTCTATTGTCATCGACTATATATCACATTGAGAGGATGTTGAGTACGACCTACTCTCGACATTGGTACTTGGCACCATATGAACATGAAATGTATTAGTGACCTCATAGTAAGCTTAAAATGAAGTATTAAGACCAAGCATTTGAAATCATAGAGCTGAAACACTAAGTAATTGAGATTTCACATAAACTTTCCTTAGTTAAATTCCTATCTTTTCTGCTCACAGATGGGGTGTTATGTTCTCCCGAGGATATTAACAAGGTTTTACATATTAATCCTGAACAATGTAGATAATTGGTGAATAATTTATCAAATCATATAACTAGGAAGTTTTATATCTCAGAAATACCTTTCCAATGAGATAAAGAATGCATGAAACAAACACCCAAGTTAAAATTTATGGCCAAACTATGAAAGACATTTTTGTAGGGTCTTATTCCTCTTTGAGAATATTTATTGGAAACTCCTCTGGTTTTCTCTGGAGGATTTAGTGGGAACTCCTCTGATTTGCACCAGAGAAGTTTGTGGGAACTCCTTCGGTGGTTTCAGAGGAGTTTGTGGTAACTCCTCTGGTGGTTTTGGAGGATTTTGTGGGAAATCCTCTGGTTTGAACGAGAGGACTTTGAATGAACTCTTTTGGTATAAGCCAAAGGACTTTTAAGGAACTCGAAGCACTTTGAAGGAACTTTGGAGGAGTTTTTTGGACATCCTCATTGTCTTTCAGAGGAGTTTGAAGGGAATTTTGGAGGAGTTTGTGGGAAATCCTCTTATATCAACCAAATATCATCAAAGGAACTCCTCTCGTTTGTTCTATAGAAGTTTCCAACAGTTCCTCCTTCATGAGAAGAAAAAATCTAAAAAATTTCTAAGTGTCCTTTTGTCAGCAAGAAACAACAAGAGCTTGAGTTGGAAAGTCCATAACTTTCTCATATGATGTTCGATTGACATGCCATTTTTTGAAATGTGGAGAGCATAGAGATATGCTTCTATAAAGATAAATAAACATGTTATTCAAGCATTTGAGTTGATTCATGTTTAATGAAGGCCATGATTGATGAGGTTTGCTCAGGGGGAAATCCTCAACAATCATTTTCGCACGTCTGGGTCTCATATTTTGATTCTTTCAGTTGTGTTGGAATATAATTGTGTATAATTTATGGTTGGCCTATTCCAAGGATGAAAAGTACACTTTGAAGAAAGCCGAAAATTGCACTCAAAGGCATTTTTTAATGAAAATTTGGGTTCCATTCTTTCTTTTTCTTTTACCAAATCTATTTCTATCATTTTTTGTGTCATACATGTTGTATATGATTTTATTTCATCCATTAATGTTTAGTTAATGTGTCAGTAGAATAAAAATATAAAAATGTGAAAATAATCAATTGATGTTTTGGGCACTTGACCATGTTTTTGAGATGGGAGGACCAATTTTCATCTATGATACACTTCAGAGCCAACACAAGTCTTATATCTGCTTTTGTTGACCCACCTGATGATGTATTATACTTTTGTGATCATGGTTAGTCATAAAATCAAGAAGTGAAAAACATGCATGCTGGTATGATATGCATAATGAAAATTGTTAACAACACAGACATGTGTAATTACGACTACAACATGAAGATCATGAGAGATATGTGATGAATCACTAGTTAACTGGTCGGGCATACAAATATTAATCATTCGAAATGATAGGAGGTTTACTAATAGGAGCAACGAGAAGCATATGAGATGGAGGAGAATATAAGAGGTCTTAAGATGAAGGCGAGTCTTGCTGAAAGGGTCGATGTTGGTGAAAGAAATAAGATCCCTTAAATACACTTAGTGTTGATGAGGGGTCAATATCTTTTCTATCGACACATTGATGATAGAAGAGGGAAACTCATTGACAAAAAATGTGTTGGAGAGAGAGAGAGAGACGAACCTAGCCGATATGCTATGTATCGATGAAAAAAGAGGGAAATCACCGATAATGTGTATTGGCAGGTCGGAGCGATCAAAAGAATTGATGCAAATGGTAAAGTATGGAGATTGAGAAGCGATACTTGGTTTTGAGATTTGTACAAGGGATTTTGGGAGACATAAATGGGAGGTCCATTAGATGGATGTTAAATCTGCCTTCTTGCATGGGGATTTTCAAGAATAAATCTACATGGAAAAACCTCCTGGTTATGTCTATAATGACTCTGACCTTGTTTGTTTCCTTAAGAAATATATTTACGGTCTTATGAAAGCTTCTCGAACTTGGCATGCCAAAATAGACAACTTTGTTCTTGACACTTATTTTTCCGATGTCATTCTAACCCTGATGTCTATACCAAGAAAGTAGGAAGTCATCTCAGAATCCTTGTTCTTTATGTGGATTACCTTATCCTCACTAGTAGTGATCCTAAAATTTTAACCCATGTGAAATACATCCTTAAAAATAAATTTCAAATGACAAACTTAGGATATTTTCATTATTTCCTTGCCCTTCAAGTATTACAAACCAAGGAAGGAATTTTTATTTCCCAATCTAAGCATTTTTGTGACCTTATTCACCACTTTCACATGGAATATTCTAAACCAACCCCTTCTCCATTCTATTCTGGAGACAAACTTGCTTCCACTCGTACTAGTCCCAAAGTTGATGCCACTTTATACTAATAGTTAGTTGGTGGCCTCTTATATTTGACTCATACCTATCTTGATATTTCCTTTTCTATTGTTCTTATTTCCTGATATATAAAAACACCCTATGAAAGGTACTAGACCACAAAAATTGAACAAAAAGGATACTTCAGTGTTTCTGGGGTACAATTCAATTTGGGATACATTACAGTTCTGAGGGACTCCTTTGTTGGTTGGTTTCAATGATTCAGAATGGGTCAGTGACCCTGATGATCAAAAGTCTATTGCAGGTTATGTTTTTAGCCTTGGTTTCAGACCTACCACTTAGTCTTATAAGAAGCAATAGGCTATTTATGTTTCTTTAGCAGAAGTAGACTATCGAGCAATGATTAAAAATCCTTGCATGTTTGACAAATCCTTTCAGAGTTTGGATTCCAATAGAAACATCCAACCACCCTCTGGTGCGACAATGAAAGTGAAAACAAGCTCTCTAAATATCTAGTTCATCATAAATATCATTCATGATCAAGTTATGAAGTGTTATTTTTCCCTATAGAAGATAATGTTGCATACATTTTCATAAAGTCTCTTATAGAAGTGAAGTTTTCTAAACTTTGATCTATGTTATGAGTTCAATAAGTTGTCATAAGGGGGGATAGGATCTAATTCCTACCTTCTCTTATCATGTCTCCTTTGTAAATCCTTCAATCCAATCCCAATTTGTTCATAAGGGGGGATGTTAGGATATTTAGACACATATGAGTTAGTTAATATCAGCTTGGTCTAAAGTGTGTTTAAGTAAAAGTGTGTTTCTTAGTTTGTTTCTTCAGTATGCATTAGTATGTGTTATAACCCTATAATTCATAGTATCATCTGGTGACTAGAAATTGTTTCACTCTGGGTGTATTTCAGCTTGCAAATAATATTTCATTTCTGCAAATTATTTTCAAGGAAAGGAAAAGAAAAGAAAATCCATGATTGTTGACGTTGAGTGGTGTTTCCTAACCCCATGGAGACAGAAGCAAGGGAAGCAACGCACCAAACCCTCAAAAAGTTCATTAAGCCTAAGTTTTGCCTCATATACTACATTTGTGCTTGGAGAATAAAGAACGTGTTTAGATCGACGGTCGATCTAGCGGTGCGTAGATCAATGGTTGACAGTGGATTCCGGACCCCCTCGACTGTTCTGTTTTTAACGGTGGGGTGGGGGGTCCGAAATGGTGATTAAGAAGTGCGCACAGATCTATGTTCGTCATGGCAGTGTGAATATGGATGGTCTATAGGCGATTCCAGACCCCCTCGACCTTTCTTCCTTTAATGATGGGGGGGGGGTCCGGGATGAGGCGGGTTTTTTGGCAGACCTTGTCCCAATGTGTCATCCATCCATTGCATTAGACCTCCTTCGCTCCATGCTACATCCTTCATCCACGCTACGCCCTCACTCCCTTGTCCTTTTTATCCCTTGGCCACATCTCGCCCACCACCCATCCCTGCATAAACAAACTTAGGCTAAAAAGAACAATAGATTAATAACGTTAGTAATAAAATTAGTATAGCTAGTTTAATTAAAATATGTTAGACTAGTTATTAATTAATTAATTAATTAATAATTAAGTTCGTGGTTACATTAGCAATTAGGTTAGTGTTTATTAATTATACATTAAATAAAACATATACAAAAATAAATAATAAAACAAAACAAGTTAAAATACATAACATAATAAAACAAATATAAGAATTAAAAATATAAAATACAAAAAACATATATTAAAAACAAACATAAATAAAATATATTAAAATCAAAATAAAAAATATTAAAAAGAAACAAAAATTAAAAAAACATAAAAACTAAACCTACCCGAGCTAGAGCCCATACCCTGTAGGGTCTGCCCCACCCAGGCTTGTTATGCACATCATATCCCCAGAGCAAGTTAATCAATGGATGTAACGTTTTGGGACCCCTCTCCATCACGAGAGTTTAGCAGGAGAGTGCGAATGGTTGTATTTCTTAAACTACCCCTAGACACTTTTCAGCTCCATGTCTTTGAGGACCCCCTAAAACCGCTTACCACCTCGAGTGCGGGGCATCTCACTCCCCACCAAAGCCAGCCCTCCCCAAAACTCAAAACCACCAGGTCTTGAACAATCTTTTTCAGGAGGCCGAATGCGGAAAATGAGGTTTCAAAATAGAGAGGTTGTCTCTGAGAATGGGTGAAGAAAAAACCTCTCTCGGTTTTCCCACCGAGAGGTGCCACTGAGGGAGGAATCAAAGCCATATTCAGAGCCCATTTGTTGATTTTTCATTCTTACATTACAGTCCGATTTTTCTTGGAAGGTGTTTAGGTGGAAATGAGTGGCAAAGCAGAAGGAGGTTTTGTCCAAAAATTCCCATCCACAATAAAATCCTTTGTTGTTTCCAATTATAATTAAAGAAACAAATGTACGAGGTGGACCTCTTTTTCCGAGAAATTGACCCAGCCCATCTTTCATGAGGACGGGTTCAATTTTTTGGGGATTTGTGGCTATTTTGGCAGTGGTTAAATATGACTTACACAACTTGTTGGGGGATATCTCCTATTTATTAAAAGATGATTTTTAATGTAAAGGTTGTTGATCTAACGCCCAGGTAGGCTGGGAGCACTGTAAATTCTATCAGAGATTTTCCAGAAATAAAAAGAAACGTTTCACAGGATTCTTGCATGCTTCGTATTGGTAAGGATTTTTACCTATTGGGTTGAATGTGTCCTTTTATCATTATATTTCTGTCCCACGATCTTTTTAAAAGGAGTTAAAGTTAAAGGATTTATCTTTGCATACCCTTTTTTCCGACTTTTAAAGATTTAAATGTTTGTCTTCTAATGTTATAGTGAAGAAATTATTAAATGCTTCTTCACTGTGATTGATAATCTCACATTTTATGCTAATCCATCGCTTATTCCCAAAGAATCCAATAGTTTCATTATCTTTCCTTGTGGAAAAAGGACTTCTTATAAACTATTCTTTGATCTTTCTATCTTTATGAAGCAGACCCCATATCCCAATGGGCGTGAAACCTTTCCAACCAATCTACAGAGCTCAAGGGCATATTTCTTGCAGCCTTCAATATCCTGGCTAAACAATCCTAAGAGATTTTATTGAGAGAGATCCCTCGAGTCTTGGAGGATAGATCCAAGACTCAAAAGTGGTTTTGATGTTGCCTTTGTGGTACCCTCCGCGACCTTGGAGCCAAATTCTGAGTGCTATGAGATGGGGCTGGCGGGTATCTTGGGGACTTTCCCCAGTGAGTGCATCAGAAGTTCAAATCTGATCGCTTGATGGTGGATAGTGGCGAGATACAATAAAGAACTAAGATCATCCTCTTGGCGACTCCAATCATCTCCACACAATGCCAACTCAAAGACTCCAATAGAATAAGAACTTGAAGCATGGCCAAGCAGCTTAGAAAGATCAGGTACTCGAGCCAAAATTGCATTCAAGACATCTTTGGTTTTATATGTAATTATGTTCTATCTTATTCTAAGCTTGATCAAAGTATATTGCTGAGTTTATATTGATCACCTTCAAATTGATGAGCCTCAAGAGATCGGATCCTCAATTGTAGATTATGTTCATACTCATACACCTGTATACATTCTAGATGCACCTGTAGAAGTCCCAGTGAGACACAAGTTTCCTGCTTTATCTCCTACTCTTAGTAAAGCTATGCATGGTTGCTTAAGCCTCTTGCTTCACCTCTTGTACCAAATATCAGATAGATACAAGCCCCTAGATTTCCCTCATATTCTCCATGACTTCCCTTGATTACACCAATAATTTGCCCAGGTTTGTTGGAGAGAATGCCAATATTACTCTTGAAAAGCATATCAGTCTTGAGGATTTTCTTGACCTCTTGAGGTAGAAGATGATGATATCTGCATCAGAATGTTTCCCTATCATTGGAAGGTAAAGTCAATAACTAGTTTAAAAAACTCCTAGCTGCAAGCATTAACAATTTCCATCAGTTTGTGCAAGTTTTCTAGATAGATGGGTGATCATGAGAAATGTCTTTCTCATCCTAGAAGTGTATGACCATTTGAAAAGACAACCAAAGGAGACAATAGGTACAAGCAGTTTCGGGAAAGGTTGATAAGGTATATCATGCAATGCATGTTGATATAAGGCCACCCCCAGGATCAGCTCACTTGCGTTTCCCAGATGCCTATCCTGAGATGGCATTCCAATTAAGGAGAAAGGAACATTGCAACTCGAGAAATGCATAACATTGCAGTCGATGTGGAGGCCAAATTGATGATCAAAAGGTTGAAGGTAAAGAACAAAAAAAAGGAACAGTTGAAGTCATGTGAAGCTAAAGCTGGACATTTGGCGGTCACCATGGAAGAGACGGTGGCAGAGGATCAATGATGAGCTTGTTGTCCAAAGACATCATGTTCCATTGGCGGTCATTGTTCCCAAAATTTTTGTTGTTCATCCTTGAGTACCATGGTTTGGATAATGATTCTTTCATATTCAATTCACACCACTGTCAAAGATGAAGCTCCATCTCAGCTTGAAGAGGAACAACCAAAAGCGTGTGGTATTGCATGTTTGATGGCATTCCCTTCTTGGATAATCTACCCAAGTATGATCCAATTATGATGATAATCATGAAATAGAGGTGGTGTACAAAGAAATCATCCACATATGAATGGGAGGAAAAATATCATTTAAAGTTCATATATGACAATCATTCCTTACCAGCAGTCATGACGATGAGGAAAATGCAGGAAATTTTAGAGTAAGGGAAAATTTTTTTGCCCTTATGTTTCTCTTCTTTTCAATTTTTGAGAGAAATTGTAAACAGGTGTCAATAGTAGAGAGGGAGGATTTTCCGATCAACTAGGTGAAGATGTCATTGCTGATGTGGAGGGCATTCACAAATCCAGAGTTGCATCCCTTCACCAATTTTGATTTTCAAATTTCAAATGAAGATTAAAGCCTAAGGAAAATTACAAGTTAATCCAAAATAACTATGTACCATTTTGCTTTAATTCATTTCAGTTTTGAAAAAGAATCTTGAGTATATGCTAAAGGATAAATACAAAGAAAATCAAGAAGTTGTAGTGGAACCAATGCAACAATTAGTTCGATTTTTACAGGATACAATATATGATGTGTTGGATGATTGGTGTTGTCAAAGTCATTTTCCATTATCTGAATATTGGATAAAAAGATGTTATGATATTGACGTGATCATGCGAGGGCAACTTCATTTTATTTTTGATAGAAGTCACATTACAAATCCCATCGAGGAAGGGTTTGTATGTCGAGGGAAGTGCATGAGGAGGAAAAGATCATAACTACGACTTCAAATCATGAAGTTGAGTTGGTTAAATTGAATATCTAGTAATAGGTCGAGTTTATTTTGATCTAGTGGCTATATATATGGAGAAATTGTTCATCCTGAAAGCCACAATGCATTCCCGATATTTATGTTATATGTGTTGTTTATCAAGCGCCTTGTGATGAAGATCAAGATGGAAGCATTTCATGATGCCTATGCAAGTTCTATTTATTATATTGTTTGTGAAAGAAGTTGTTAGAAGTTGCTTGGTAGTTGCATTGGCATTATTGTATCATTTAGAAACGACAAAATTATCAGTGGCATAGGGTAGGTAGGAAAAAGTGAATAAGCTTAGCATTAGGAGCATCTCTTTTTTTTAGCAATGTTTATTTTAATTTGGTTTTGATTGCAAGATCAAAATAGATGCAGTTTACTTGAGAATAAGACAGGATCAACCCGATGGATAAAAGAACCAGAAGGTATGTTCAAGGTCTAGGTTAGCACCTCACGAAGAAGCTTCCATCCCGAGGTGGAGCCACCGTTATAACCCTACCATTCATAGTATCATTTGGTGATTGGAAATTTTTTCACTCACGGGTGTATTTCAGCTTGCAAATAGTCTTCATTTAAATTGGCGCAGGAAAGTAAAAATAAAAGAAAATTCATGATTGTTGGCACTGAGTGGTGTTTCCTAACGTGGAGGCAGAAGAAAGGGAAGTAGTGCACCAAACTCTCAAAAAGTTCATTAAGCCTAAGTTTTGCCTCATATATTGCATTCACACCTGGAGAATAAAAAACATGCTTGGGTGAAGGTCGATCTACCGGCGTGAATCAATGGATAGTGGATTCGGACCCTCATTACATTTTTAGCGGTGGGTGGGGGCAAGGGGGTCCGGAATGGTGGTTAAAAAGTGTGCATAGATCTACGGTCGTCATGGAAGCGTAGATGGATGGTCTATAGGCGATTCTGGACCCCCCCGACCTTTCTTCTTTTGATGGTGGGGGGGGGTGTCCAGAATGAGGTGGGTTTTTTCTGGCGGGCCCTATCCCATCGCGTCATCCATCCATTGCATCGGAACCTCCTCCCTCCATGCTACATCCCCTTCATCCACGTTTTGCCCTCACTCCCTTGTCCTTTTATCCTTAGCCACATCTGGCCACCACCCATCCCTTCCTTAAGCAAACTTAGGCTAAAAGAAACGATAGATTAATAGCGTTAGTAATAAAATTAGTATAGCTAGTTTAATTAAAATATGTTAGACTAGTTATTAGTTAATAATTAATTGGTGGGGTGGACTGTTACATTGGCAATTAGGTTAGTGTTTATTAATTAGACATTAAATAAAACATATACAAAAAATAATAAAAAAACAAGTTAAAATACATAACATGACAAATAAATATAAAGAATTAAAATGTAAATGCAAAACTATATATTAAAAACAAGCATAAATAAAATATATTAAAATCAAAATAAAATATTAAAGAAACAAAATTAAAAACATAAAAACTAAACCTACTCTAAGTCTACCCACCCAAACTTCACATATACATCATATCCAAAACAAATTAAATCAACGGATATAAACATTTTCGGACCCCCTCTCATCAGAGTTTAATGAGGGTCGAATGGTCTTCTTAAACTACCCACGGACACTTGTCGACTCCACATGCCAACGTAACCCCCTAAAGCAGCTTACCACCTCTCCGGAAGTCAGGAATACCACTCCCCTCAAAAATGCCCTCCCAAGCGCAAAGCTGCGGTCTTGACCAATTTTTTCCAGGCGATTATGGGGGAAAATGGGAATGATTTTTCAAAATCCGAGAGAGGGTTTTCGAGAAAGGGATGAATAACAAAAAAATATCTCGAGTTTCTTTAAAGGGGGCCCGCGGCGGGGATAATCGAAGCCATATTCAAGGCCCATTTTTTTAGTTATTCATTTTACATTCGCAGTCACGATTTTTACTTGAGGTGTGTCGATGAGCGCTAGAGGTGAGTGGCGAGGAGGTTTTGTCGACACATTCCCATATACAAGCCAAATGTAGGTTTTTTTTTCCCGGAGTGTCATAAATAAAGCGGATGTCTGAGGTGGAGCTCTTTTACGTGAAGTGAAGCACCGTCTTTCATGGTGACGGTTCAGTTTTGGGGATTTGTGGCTATTTTTTAGTAGGGTGGATTCGTCAACTTACAAAATTGTTGGGGGATCTCGCCTATTTATTCAAGGATGATTTTTAATGTAAAGGTTGTTGATCCATGCCCAGGAAAGCTATTCCCTGTAACATTTTTCAGATTCACCAGGAATACAAAGGGACTTTCACAGGATTCTTGCATGTTAGCTATTGGTGAAGTTTTTCCCTTGTCGTTGAATGTGTATCTACCTTTTTATCATTGTGTGTTGTCTGTCTCATCTTTTAAAAGGAGTTAAAGTTATAGGATTTTTCTTTGCATACCCTATTTTCTAACTTTTTAAAAATCTAAATGTTTGTCTTCGATGTTATAGTGAAGAATTATTAAATGCTTCTTTCTTGTGATTGATAATCTCACCTTTTTGGCTATCCATCATTTTATTCTAAAGATCCAATGGTTGCGTTATCTATCCCACTGTGAAAGACTTCTTATAGGTATAATAACACAGTCTCTATCTTTATGAGCAGACCCTACTTGATGGAGGCGTGAAACCTTTTCCAGCCAACATATAGAAAACTCCAAGAACATATCCTATTATGCATATCTAGCCTATTATCCTATTTCAAACAAATCTAAATTTGATAGAGAGATCCCTCTCTGAGTCCAGGAGGGCTAGATCCAAGACTCAAGGTGGTTTTGATTTTTCCTCTGTGACTCACAGTCTTAGGCAAATTACAGAGTGCTAACAATATGCATTTTCAGCTATGTAATCCGATGCTCACAATATGTTGTATACTTAGAGTGATCGAATGGATCATATTCTCCTTGATCTTAATGTCTACATTGATTCATGGATTAACAATCCCGATTGGTCCATGATCTCTATTTAAAGAGCATGGTGGGTCATTTGTTAATGATCGCTTGTGAAAAACTCTCTTGTAAAATATTTTTCTTGCATTAATATATACCAAGACCCTCAGTAGCCCGTTAGTTAGAATTAGGGGTACATTTTCATTTTTATGGCTTTACCATGTAAAAACAACAGTTTGTTGATCTTTGATCTGGTTGTGTGAGTGTTTACTAAGGTGTTCATCTTGTGTGGAATACCTTATTTTGTTGAACAAAAAAGAGTGTATCTTATCTTTGTTGTATTCCTTAACATGTTAAACAATGCACAATGACATATTGAGAGTGACATTAATGGTTGATTTTCTAACAATTATAATTATATAGGACAATGAGAGGTATTTGGTCAAGTATATGTGACCACATACCTAATGTAATCCTTTGGAAGCCTATAGGTGTTATACTAAATTCTCGTGAAATGTTATGTTCTACCTAGAATAATGTTAGGATACATAAGAGGGATAACATCACACTTAATTGCGTCATAAAAGTGTCCATTGAAAAAGGTGATAGTGATCAAGATAGGGTTTCTAGAGTCTTTGACCCATGTAAGCTAGTGTGTGTGGTTGTTTGTTTTCTTTCTATTTTTCATATAATTGTTGGGATATCATATTCTTTTCAGTGCCATTTTTATTAATTATGGGTGTTAATTGATCCTTAATACGAAAATTCTAGGTAAACAAGATTTTCCCTCACTATTGATGTAATACCCTGTTTCCCACTGACTGTAAATGCCAACTATATTGGCAGGGAACTATGGAAGCTAACCTAAAAGTGTGAATGGTTGATTTTATGGACCTTGTATAAAGAATCGATGAATGTAAATTATGTTATTTTAATAAGAAATGGTTACATGTTGTATGGCTAGCTGAAAGAGGGAATGTGCTAGAAAACAAGATGCTATGAAAGTGGTGGAAGGGACCGAGAATGGTTTAGTAACCTCCACCAAACTAGTACCATGCTTCCGAATTAATTGCCGCAGTCGGAACGAACCCCTCTGACCCAGTGAATTGATCAAGTGGTAGGTGGGAAGGCCTCCCTCAAAGATTTAATGAGGGGATGGGGAGGCCAGGCCAGCCCATCAAGTAAAGGCTTCGGACGACCAGATTGGGAATTTGGGCCACGCACAGCTTTTGAGGAAGGCAATAAAGGAGGTGTGGTGGGCAGAGGGAGACTTGCAGAGAAATGCAGAGATGAGAGTGGAAGATATTGGGTCCAAGGGAGGACTAAAAGAGGAATAGTGAGTTTTGATCCTGAAAATTGAACAGGGATAAGGAGGAAGTAACAGTATTATCTATTTACGTATTGGGAGAAGGAGAGTAGCCAGATACTAACCCATTGAGCTGGAAGTAAGAGATTTGAATCTCAAAGCATCATGGCTTAAGAAGTTCGTGATTGTGATGATAAATCCATTGGGAGTGGGCTATGGTTGGGTGAAACGATCCTTGCTGTGGCATCACAGCTCTGTGGATTCTAATAAAGTTTTTTTACTTATGTTTTGAGTTGTAAATAATGGATGCATGCGATTATTTACATGTCTATAAAAGGGTTCTTTCTGCGTATTAAATGATTAAGTTATAAGTATGTGTTATTTCCTTGAGAACACATATTTTCATCTTGATTTTCCATGCATACTAGTCTAATCACTTTCGAAGGCATTTTTCCCAATTTACATCATGGATTCTAGATTAGACCAACCTACGGGCATATCTACCAATTTGGTAACCTCACAAGTTACTTTTCCGTGATTCAGAGCTTAAATATCTATGAATTGGGAAGGTGTTCCCTTCAGAAACGTAGTATAGGAGACTCACGAGAAATTAGCTTATTTCCTTAACTAAAGCTTAGAATAGGCCGGGAATTATAGCCCCAGGAACATAAGATCGTGACCTCGATCTACAAGGTGGAGCTCGAGGCTCTGAGATGTAAAATTGTATGATGGTCAAGTTGAACCCATGATTGTTATGCCTGTAGATCAATGAAAAGGGGCCGAGGGTGGGGATCCAACTGCCAGTACAGAAGGTGAAAAGTAGTGGATCGCTAGTTAAGTGGCCTAATTCACTTAATGGTTTGATCTGTTGAGATGGAAGATCAATGATCTCCATTTAGACGAGGTCGAGCGAAACTTTTCAGTTAGGAGTCGAACTCTCACAGTAAAAGAGCTGCATGTTGAGGCTCACTTAATTTAAATGAATAAATGCGATCCGTTGACGCCAGTGTAAGGTTGAAATGGTCCTTGAAACAAAAGGAGCGCATTGGATGAATAAACCTTCAAGGAGATCAAGATCAGAAAGGATAAGCCGGGAGGCCTTGAGGCAATCCAGGAAAAGAGCGAGGCTCATAGGAGAACTAGGGTTGAACCGCACAGGAGTACCCAGAAACCTTCTAAGTCGAGTAAGTCGAAGCTTAGGAGGAGGTAGCGATGGTCATTGGATCACATCACATGAGAGGATCGATAGCGTACTTCGGAGGCTCCAAAAGTGGAGCCCGAGCCTTAAGCTCTTCACATGAAGGAGAACCTATCGAGGTTACAGTCAGAAGTATATTGGGACTATCCATAAATCAGAGAAGGCAGATTTGGCCGAAAATATCCTGACTCCAGAAGTTGTGGATGAGAGGAGGTGAAATAATTGAGTAGGATCCTCACTTAGTTGATCAGGAATGTGCAGCCGAGATCAAAGATTGGAAATCTATTCAAGGGTTTTAGGTTGAGATTTCCAAACACCCAGAGCCTAAATAGCGGAAGTGTAGAATTAGATGCAATGCGTGAGGGGACTCTTGTCCGATAGATCGCGAGCTCCGGGTAAATTTCACTGGATATTCTTAGTTGATAATTGATATTTTCCAAATCAGAATAAATGGCAGATATGCGATCGTGAGGGACACTTGTCAGCGAGATCCATGAGGCACAGAAGGTAAATTGCATTAGAGCTTCTTAGTTGAGAATTGAGATTTCCCCACAAATCACAGGAAGGCCAGTAAAATCTCAACCATCCAGATCATCTAAAGAAGATGGAATCGTCCAGTCTTAGTAAACATCAAATGTTGGATCGCCCAAGTGAATCTAAGTCGCCGAGATCACCGGAAAAGGTAGAGCTTTCGGGAGGGCAAGAGTTTAAAGACTTGAGATTTTGAAGCGGAGAGCTAAAATCCGATAAATCTAGTGTCCGATCAGTAAATTTGAATTGTCATATCGTTCGAAGTAAATCATAGGTGTCGGATCACACAGTGAATCAGTAGTTAGAGTTCCGGAAGGGACATAGCATAATCACATGGACTCGGTAAATTCGAGAAGTAATTCATAGGCGATCATATCAAGAGGGAGGCGTGGTGATCTGTGGATCTCGAGGTAAGAATAAAGTAATTCTCAGTGGTGGATCTAAGGATGGCCGTGGAATAGATCCATGCACTCGGGGTAAATACCCGAAGAAGTCCTCGATCTTGAGATCAAGTGGACATGCGTCCAGTTGGATTATAAATTTTGGATAAAAGCCATTGGGAAAAAGGGTGAAGTTTGAGATTTGAGATCCCATAAGTTTGGAGACTCGAAGGAGATCTCGAATGTTGAATCGAGTAAGGGGCCATAGGATCGTTGATCTAATTGAAAGGTCAAACACCCAAAGCAGAAGCAGGGATATTGATTTAGGAGGTGAATGTAGAAGATGTCCAGTGGAAGATTGATGTAGGAGGAAAGAAGGGTTTGAGATTTAAAAAGTCCAAAGTTCAGAATCACAAAGGAGATCACATCCTTTGATTTAGGAGGGATAGATATGGTGATGGTTGAAAAGGACAAATCACTACGAACCCCGAGTTCAATTAGTACCGTCCAATATGTCGGAGATCAGCGATCCTGTAGAATTACTTGAGGATCAGTCGTGAACTTTAAAAGTTGAGGGCGAGCCACAATCCAAACCCCGATTTTGGAGGAAAGGACGTGGAGGCTCAAGGAGAATTGTGGGCGGAAAGGTAGTTTATTCCAGTGCTGGTTTAGCCCACAATTGTGTGTGTTTGTGTGAGGTATCACCCAAGGTCACATCAGGAAGAGGCTAAGAGAAAAGGGGCTGCCTTGACTCAAGACCCCATTTCGAAAGGAAAGAATCAGCGGGTATCATAAGACACGAAGCGAGAAGGGCATGTGTTTGATTAAGAGTTGAGACTATCATGGTCTCAAAGTATAATTTTATTTAGAATCAGAGAATCTTGATTGGAGGGTCGGGCTAAGTCCCAGACTTCAGAAATTAGGAATTGTAGAGGGAAATGATATGTTCCTGTAAGGAGGACAAAATTTTTATTTATTTTTGCCCCATTTTATTTTATTTTATTTTATTTATATATGACTAATATAAAAATAATTAGGGTTAGTATATTAACTAATATATCACTAATACACCATGTTTTTGTTCACTAGTGTTTAAAGTTTTGCAAATTTTTTTTTAACATTAGATTTTTTATATAGAATTTATATAAGTAATAGGTTTCCAAATCCTTTATAAAATATTGTTTTATTTCTGACATTGAGATCTAACTCTTAGACAATTTTGGAAATATCTTTTAGACATCTATTTTTTATTTATTATATTAACTAATACAATTACGACAACTTTTTAGACATCTATTTTTTATTTATTATATTAATTTAATACAATTAGCAACTTTTTAATAGAAAGGGGTAGGGTGGGATATGTATATCTATATAAACTTTAAAGTTTAATTTTTGTAGGGAGAAAAATTTTGTATCTCTTATTCCAAAAAAGGAATACGCAATTTAATGAAATTAAAATAAATTATTATTCAATAAAATATCTTTATATTTATAATATAAATGAATTCATATTTATAATTTTTAAAAATAAATAAAAATTTAAATCAATTAATCATTGAAAATTAAACTTTTATTTTAAAATTAAAATTATTTATATAAATAGTTTTCAGTGAACCAAATGTAAAATTAAATCATAAACAAATTGGTGCATTCAAGGAAACATGCCATAACCATGAATTCTCTTTCATATGGTATTTATATTCTTGGTTTCAAGTGAAAAATTATATAAATTAAAATTAAATCATAAATAAAATGGGTGGATTCAAAACATACCATAATTCTCTTTATGGTTCTCTTTACTCGTGAAAATTTGTACAGAATTTGGATGAATTTATAAACAAACAGTTTATTAATATTTGTAAAAATATTTATGATAAATAAAAGCATAAACAAATGGTGCGAGGCTAAGCTCGCTATTTAAAATTATCTTCCCAATCGTCAAAACTTATGCATAATCACTTTCAAATGAGACGTAAGTGACGAGGTTATTCGTTATTTTTATAAATAACTTAAAATAAAAATAAAAATAAAAATAATTTGTTAGGTTCAAATTTTAATTTGAAATTCTCTTTTCAATTGTTAAAATTAGTGTATAAATTATATATGTGTATAAATAATATTTATATTTATAAATTATTAAATTAAAAGAAATGAAATATATTTTTAATAATATTTAATTAATTAATTTTAATATATAAAATTATGTTGAAATAATTTTAAAATCAACATGATTTTATTTTAATCAAAAGTCTATGGTACATAAACCTTTAATTTTTCTTCAAATTTTACACTTAAAAAAATGTTTTCACCTATAGAGATTTAATATATTATTAATTTATTAATATATATTTTTAATACCCTAACCTAAAATATAAATAGAACCCCAAAATATTTAAAAAAAAAAAATTCTACAAACAAAACAAATTCAAATCTATATATATATGTAACTAATATGTATATATAAACATATATATATATATATATATATATATATATATATATATATATATATGTATATATATATATCTCAGATCATGACCAAACCACACCAAATTGTTGTATGATACACCCTTGTTTATGGGACAAGAGAAAAAACCAGTCTACTCAGATATACATACCCTAATCCCCTATAGATTTGAACTTGTAACCTACAAGAAAAAAACACATATTCTTAAAAAAAAAAAAAAAAAGATATATATATATAATAATAATAATAAATAATAATAATAATAATCTATTTTTAGGTCACTACTAAACCACATCAAATTGGTGTATGAGAACTCATATATATATATATATATATATATCATTTTAAATATATAAATATATATATATATATATATATATATCATTTTTAAAATATATATAATTGTATTAATTTTTTAAATATGTATTATTTATTATTTTAATGTGTTATGTTACATGAACATTTCTCCCATACTGGGTTGTAGAGAACCCACGTCTATGGAGTTTTGATGAAATTTAGATTTATTTTTGTGTATATTGTTTTTCATAATTACACCTCTATGAAGTAGTAATTATCTTTGTAAAATTCTTCTCATGTCATTATGTTATATGTCACATCCCCACTGTGTGTTTGGTCGAATCTTGCGATTGTGCACCTCTTGAGGGTGTGTGACATCGTAACATTTCTCGCTTGGCTACTTGGAAACACCAAGGTTACTTCATCTGGACTATGCCTCTTCACCTAGAGCATACCCATACTCCATTCTAGGCTACTGGTGAGTCACACTCCTACTCTAGTGAAACTCTTGTATACTTGGACATTTGTTAACTACTTTAACACTTAATATTATACAAGTGTGCATTCATGAACATGAGAAGCTAATGGAACAAACAAAATACAAACTCAGATATAGTGCAGGAAACATGAACTATGCCTAACACCCGACTACACATTTTTTTATTGAGAAACAATTACAACATGAGCACTACCATCTCAGTTTGCAATAGGTTGGAGTCAAACAAAGCACCTCACCTCACCAAGACATATACACAGATTGTCACTAAGACTCTTCATTGTAACCATCTTTGTATACGCCTACGGTGCACCTAAGATGTGCCCCCAACCATAGACTTGTTGCCTCTTCATTTCTGCAGGCTTTGCCTTTTTGTTTGCACAGACTTCGCCGATTTCGACTCTGCCTCACACATGCCTCCAATAAACTGTCATTTCCAGACTTAGCCAAAATCATCCCAATATAATATTTCCCATCTCTATCCAACAATTCCACCTCAAGGGAAAACAACTCCTCCCAAGTGGAGCAACTTGGCTCCTTGAGGTAGCTCACCCTCTTTGTCTACCTCATAATCACAAAGCTCTTGCTCTCCTTGTCTTACCAAAACTTGTCTTCCTTGGTAGTGTGCCTTTGTTCTCTTATAATATCTCCAAAGGTCATCATCGTGAACAATCATGGCCTTAGGGGTGTTGTATCCCTTAGAGAACCCATGTCCAAACAAATCAGCATGCACCTTCATGGACGTGTTTTCCCAAATGAATCGTCATGCCCCTTTGTAGACCCAATTGACCAAATGAACCCTTGCACTTGTTAATCGTCGTTCCCCTTGGGAGGAGTTCCCAACCTTGGTGTGCCCCTCATGCTAACATTCCCCATCTATCTAACTAACTTGTTGTCTTAGGTGCATGCCCCCTTAGGTGAGTCAAGTCGAATTGCCTAAGTGTTCCCCCATGACTCATCCAATTTTTATTCATTGATGGAGGGCATGATTCTTTCCCTCAACTCTTCATCAAATTGTCCATTGTATGACTTTTGTTACAAGGAATATTGGGTGGAGTCTCCCCTTGGAATGTCTCATTCCCAAGGAAACCCAAATCTCCCCTATATGAAGACTTTCATATCCTCATTCGCACCAAGCATCCTACCATCTCGATTCGAACTGTGGTGGAAGTGCACATGCCCAAGATAAGATCCCAAGAACTTACATCCTCCACCAACTCAAGTCATTCTCATCCTTTGCAACATCCACAAAATATACGTTCTCCAAGTCTCTACCTGAACTTGTGCCACTGTTGCAACTATGTCTGTTGGAAACCCCAAGTTTCATGCCAACTAGAAACTCCAAATTCTGTCGAAATGGAAACACCAATTTTTCATAAACCAAATTTAACTGCACCCAACTCTTCATGATCTACTGTGATGTTGTTTCCTTACTGTTGTTCAATTTCGCTATTATTTTCGTTGCCTTCTACAACTAACTTCTGCTCACTTCACTTCAAAATTTCACCTAAGTGTTGAACCCCTGGGAACCTATTGTTGATCCCATACTTCAAGCAACTCTTCCATGTCTTCACACATTGATATCCACCATGCCTTTAATTGATTGGGTAGCTATTCCAACCATTGTTCCAAACTCATGAGAATGCACTTCCTCATGCTCAAACATACTCTTTTTTTTCACATCTTTGTCGCATTGTCCAACTCCAAAGACTAAGGGAAGTGTCCATCCTTGCCTCACCATTTCTACCATCATTCGATATTTGTCAAGGAGATCCTCCATAGTTTCTAAGTGCTTCACTTTTGAACCTGCTAGTGAATTTGTACTCCTAATCCCCTTGTCATGTTCTTGTTCTCACCCAAGTAATGAACTAGTTGAATGGTCAATCCAAGAGTCACACTCCTTGATATTTCACACCCTCATGCACAAATTGGTCACTTCCTTTTTCAATTTGATCCATCCATGCAATGATATTGGACTAAGGAAAGGTCACCCCTCACCTTGCTACACTATGGAGTCACCTCAAAGAAAAGACATCCACGACAACTTGACTCCATTGTCCACCTCTTGGAACAGTCATCCAATCATCCCCAAGAACTGTACATGCAGACTATCTTTTCTTCACTACTTCATCACCGGGCCATGTTGTTGCATCTACTTATTTATTCCTTAGAATGGTTAGGCTTGACCTTCAACAATCCTACCCAAATCAAGAGAAAATCCCATGTCCAAGTATTGTCTTCATGTTGCAATTTTCCCATCCGCACAATCCTCCAAACAAAGGAAAGTCCCCAACTAGCCTCCTTTCATCAAGTCACCTCAATGCAACTCCACATCTGTGATGAGTTTATCCAACATGCCTACACTCCTCTAACATCCCAATGAATTGTCCAAAGCACTCCAAGTAGAGTGAGTCACCTCAAACAACTTCCATGCCTTATACACGTCCAAACCAATACTTTTCCAACCTCAACCAACAACCCACACTCAGTCTCTGAGTCATCGCACAATCATTCACAAGTCACAAAGGTGTGATCTGCCTCATCTAATGTCCCATACCAAAGGTGAGAGAACATAGCCCAATTCACCTGGTCTGCGTTATGCTCATTTAAGTTGACTTCCAACAATTCTTGGTTGGCTTCCTTGTTAACTTCGTATATCTCTTGGAATGAAACTACCTTACACTTGTTGCAAGCATCCAAACTTTGGCACTATTGTGGTGACTCATCAAGTCACCCCATGACCCAATGAATATGGCTAAGACTCCAAACACTAGGGTGCCTCAGCCAATCTCTCAAACTCGACACATACGAACTTCACTATCAAGTTCACCGTAGTGAGCTATCCAATGCACCTCGTCAAAGAGTTAGGTAGATCTCCAAGCCACCTTCACGACTACATCCAAATTCTCCTAAGTCAACCACAATATTTTTCCAAGTAGGTATTCCCAAGATCTCTACACATTCATCCAACCAAGGCATGTCAATGGCTACAATACTTCTTCAAATCTGCATCACTTAAGTCAACCTCAAGTCTGTTAGTTTTCACTGTGGAAATAGAATACACTTGAGCCACCAAGTCTCTGACTTCCCTTCAAATAAATAAATGCAACACTTTGGAAATAAAAGAACTCAATCCAACCATACCTTTCCAATGACATCATTCATTGCAACCATGTTCAACTCTGATGTCTTATACCTTCACTTTCCCAAGCAATTGATTCTCCTCATAAAATTAGCTAAACTACCATCCACAACTCCAAAATCGTACTAGACCTCACTACAATACAAGTCTGAGTCCATTCATCCACGTCATAAATTCATTTAAGTACCAAATTTCGCATGAAACCAAATGAATTTGTCTCCAATGTCTTTCCATCTCCTCACCTTGACTATTTATTCTTCAAGGCACCATGAACCCACTTCCTGACTATTAAGTCATACTTCCGCTAACTAAAAATTGTAAATCTGTGAGGAGTCACCTCATCTGAAGGTTGTGGTCAACCCACAAAAAATCCAGCTCAACTCAAGTGATGTTCTTGACCATTCACAATATGAATACATCATGATGGAAATGTACCAAACCAACTACTTGTTGCAGAGTTGTTCTAGGTCACCCTAGGTCATGTTAAGAACCAAATATCAATATAGCATAGAAAAACCGTAGAATAAGTACTCAACACCTTGAAAAAGAGAGAAATTCAGATAATAAGCCTCTTTGAGGGGGAAACCTCCTTATGCCCACATAAATGTACAATTACAAGATGATTCAAAATCAAAATGTCTACTTGGTATATATAGGAGACTAGGAGGTATAATTACAACTAATGGAATAAAGACGACATAAATAAAATAATATTACTAATGTAATATGCCCCAATTAAGGGGTAATGATCCATTATTTAGGGCTTAACATGCCCCTCCCCTTGAGACAAGTGTTGTCCACAACGCTTGAGTAAATATGGATGCTTCTATATAAAAGACTCATCTTTCCAAGTGGAATCTTCAGTCGGTAGTTTCCTCCATTTAATGAGATACTCTGAAATGGATCTATTCCTCAGTGGATGAATTCTTGTGTCAATGATGGCTTTAGGATCCAATATGATTTTTCCTTCCTCGTCAAGTTATGGAAATATAGTTTGAACTAGGATCTTGTCACCTATAACCTTCTTTAAGCATGAAACATGGAAAATTGGGTGTACTCGTGAAGATGCAGGAAACTCCCATTTGTATGCTATAGTACCAATCTTTTGCAACACCTTATAAGGGACATAGTACTTTGGTGATAATTTATTATTCTTCTTGTCTTGCTTGAGGGACATTTGTTTGTATGGTTGTAGTCTTAAAAAACCCAATCTTCTACTTCAAAACGTCTTTCACTACGATGTTGATTTGCTTGTTGTTTCATGCGATTTTGTGCCATGGATAGGTTGTCCTTTAATATTTGGAGAACTTGTTGTTGATGCTCGATGTGATCTTCCACTGCTTGAACCTTAGATTTTTATTTTAGATAAGAAGTGATGGCAGGAGGGTGGTATCCATAGAGTGCCATAAATGGTGTCATTTTTGTTGTAGTATGAAAGGAAGTGTTATACCACCATTCTGCCAAGGGTAACCATTTGAACCATTGTGTTTGTTTATCAGAGACAAAGCAACGAAGGTAGCCTTGAAGACATTTGTTCACTATCTTGGTTTGTCCATTAGATTGCTGATGATAGGATGAGCTATGAGCCAATTGAGTACCCAAACAAGAAAATAATTCTGTCCAAAAATGTCTAGAGAAGATAGGATCTATGTCACTTACAATAATCTTTGGGCTACCATGTAGCTTTTGAACTGTCTCCATGAATGCAGTGGAAACTGTAATGGCTTTGAAGGGATGAGAGAGTGCACAAAAGTGTGCGTACTTGGTCAGTCTATCAACAATCACCATGATGAAACTCGTTCCTTCAGACTTCCGTAACCCTATGATGAAATCCATGGAAACCTCCTCCAAGCGTTGACTTGGGATGGATAATGGTTGTAAAAGACCCGGGGTCTTAATTGTTTCCACCTTATTTTGTTGGCAAACCAAACATTCTGCCACAAACCTTTGAACATCAGTTTTAATTCCATCCCCAAAAAATTCCTTCTTGACCCTATGGTAGGTCTTAAAAAATATCGACTTCCCTCCTATGGGAGAGGTGTGCAATTCCAATAGTACCTTTTGTTTGAGTTGGGAGTTATTACATAAATATAAGCGATCTTTGTACCATAGTGAATCATTTTTCTATGTAAATGTATCCAATGCACTGGAATCCTGTTGCAACCTTTGAATGAGAGTCCACACTTTTCTGTCATTTTTCCATTCATCCCTTGCTTCTATTATCCAATCAGGTTGGATGATTGAGATAGCATAGAGAAAGGCCTCAACATCTTCATCCTTTCTTGAGAGTGCATCTGTCACAACATTTTGCTTCCCTTTTTTATAGACAATTTCAAAATCATAACCCAATATCTTGGTTACCCATTTTTGTTGTTCTTCTGAAGATAGTCTTTGTTCCAAGAAGTATTTAAGACTATCATGATCTTTTTTTACCTTAAAGTGGATACCTATTAGGAAAGGACACC
>SNQJ01S0000135.1:283045-297819 GCA_010110895.2 Picea sitchensis
AATTCATTTATGTCCCTACGCATTTCTTCACCTTCATCAAGAGTCCAAGTAGGACTTTCTGGAGGCTTATTTGGTGTAGAAGTTCCCTTTTTGGGTGGCATGTTGGCCAAGTATCACTTTTGAACCTTGATTTTGAGGTGGTTATGCTAGACAATCTTTCTTCTACTGTATCTCCAAAGTTTCGGCCCTTATGGGTATGAAACTTTATTTTTTGTAGTTCTATGATATTTATTCTTTGCAATGCCACAAGTATGATCAAAATTGGATTTTCCAAGTGGAATTTACGGTAACTTCCCCACAACTTGATGATTTTTGGCCTTTCCAGGAGATTTCACTTGTATAGCATGCCCCACACAAAATAATTGATATAAAATTATGAAACTCATACCCAAAATACTACAGACTTTCCACTATCCAATGCAACTAGTCTCACTCAATTTGGATACTCTACGAAGAAGTTATGAAATTTTTACCTGGAACACCTTCTTGAGACTAGTCATTAGGACTAATCAGATACCCTATCTTCCACAGGGTGTATCTACAAATGTAAGATGAAATAGAAGATCAAATTTTTACCACAGGTACCTTACTAATTTATGTGAATATCCTCTATATTTCAGGGTCTGAAACGTTACAAAAAAAAATTTATATCAAAAATTCCACAATGACTCAATGTAGGATGATTCCAGAACCCTATATTACACAGGTTGTATCTCCGAAAGTATAAGGCCCCAGGAGTTGAAATGTTAACCCAACGTACCTTGATACGTCTACTAAATATCCTCCAAGACGTTCCTTCTAAAACGTTGTAGAAAACAAGTTATAGTGAAAATTCCATGGTGTCTCAGATGTAGCAGTGAAACCCCAAGACCTTGAGCTCTGATACCATATGTTAAGAACCAAATATCAATATAGCATAGAAAAACCTAAGAATAAGTACTCAACGCCTTGAAAAAGAAATAAATTCAGATAATAAGCCTCTTNGAGGGGGAAACCTCCTTATTCCCACATAAATGTACAATTACAAGATGATTCAAAATGAAAATGTCTCCTTGGTATATATAGGAGACTAGGAGGTATAATTACAACTAATGGAATAAAGACGAAAGAAATAAAATAACATTACTAATGTAATATGCCCCAATTAAGGGGTAATGATCCATTATTTAGGGCTTAACAGGTCATCTAATGTTACTAGGTGCTTCACCTTGATGCAACCAGAGCTACTCCCCCTTCATGATCACTTTTTTGATCATCCGCTACATTTCAATTCCATGATCACTTCTACGGTTATGTTTATGACAAGTCATGCAATAGATCCTGCATTAATCCTCCTTTACGAAGAAATCAGTTCACCCAACGAACTCTTCACTTCGTCTCTCCAAGATGTGCACAATAGGGCTAACACTGAATTATGTCATGCATCAACCAACCAAGTCTACCTTTTTTATCAATTTCGCAACAAGTTATGTGATGAAATCTGTAGTGAGTTCTCCAATCACCCACCCTATCAAAGTACTTTGTTTTACCACAAAATCTATTCTTGATTTGTATAAGGTGTGTGACCAGGCCAACCTTCCCATCACACCGTCAATTGATCCTCTGTCGTAATCTGATGTTGGAAAATTGGTTGTCATTGATGCCAACTAGATAAGAAGTCTAGAAGATTTTATAAGTGATGGGTGTATTTGAAGAAGTCTCCAAAGTGGTCCCCTTATGGAATAGCTTTAAGCATGGCCCTCGTGGGAAGACACTTTGAAGAAATCTACAAGAAACCCCATAGGTGTGGTCATTCATCCCGAAGGTGGTTGAGAAAAAAAAGGATGAATGTTGGATGTATGGGATGACCTGGGTTATACCTTACTTCTCCAACGAAACCCTAGAAACCATCGGTCCCTCCAGTAAACTAGAAGGAAATGTCTCACACATAGTGTACAACATAGTCTCACCTAAGATGGCTTATGGGTGACTGCAGGACCCAAATGTTTTCATTCATGGAAGGGATGTTTTTCATAGGGATGTTAGGCATACTACTCTTCTATTTTAACATTCATCATATTTACCATACTATTCATTTAACTTTGACCATTCATTCTGTATAATTATTCTAGTGCGCGTTGTAAATAAACTCCAACACATGCATTTAATTATCCATTCATTCATTATAGTAACCATTTCAAAAAATAAAAGAGACAAATTCCACACAATGAAATAGGTGTTACCATGGTTCACCCCCCTTGGGATATGTCCACAAAGATCTGTCTTCTTTATTCATCTTCATCAAAATTCAACATTGCACACATTGCATCAAAAGATGCATTTAGAATTCACAAGTGTGAGGTGGACCAGTGTCGCACCAAGCTCCACAAATTGTGACCTAAAAATAATTTATACTCCATCTAAATCCACTTTATCTCCTCAGTTGTTCAACAAAACCAGATACTTCAACTCAAAACTCAAAAAGGTCCTCAAAAAGTACATATATCATGAAAAATTGAGGATCTCACACATTGATAGATACCATTATCTACCTCATACATCCTCTATTTATATTACTAATGTCTAATAAGACATTACGATGAGATGAAAACCCTAATTCTAATTGGTCTCAACTTGTCCACATTCTACCTGCGTTCGCACACTAATCCAAAATTTTGTCGCAATGTTTTTCCTTTGTTCCCACTGTGCGTTGTTTCCTTGGTCAATTCTACCTTGAGTATTGCGTTGTATCTCAAACCTTACCCAAAATATCCTACTCCAATAGGCACCCAATGCTTACTTATGACTCGGCCCCAGCCACTCAGGAAATGTTTTCCTCTCTAACAGACTTATCCAATGCTTGGAATTGACATGAAATTTCTTCAACACAAGTTTTTACCTATGCACTCTTCTCTGCAACAGACTCTAGAGTCTTTGAAGTGATATGTTACTTCATCATCTCTTTATCCTCCAACTTCAAGTTTTCCATCTAGCCTTTTTCTTTATCCATCTCCGTCAAGATATTTTTTGGATCCTCCTATAATGGCTCCAGTTGATCCTGCCTCGTCTGCTTTTGTGTCTAGATTGACTTCACTTCTTCCTACAGATTCTTTAGCTCCTGTGCACTTCTCAGCCTATACTGAATGTTCATAGCCTTTTTCTTCTACTTCAAATCCTACACAACTGTATTGACACTTTCTTCCTTTTGTTCTAATTCTTTCAACTTCTTGTCCTCTTCCAAACTTGTCCATATTTGTGCAGTTTTGTCATATAGTTCTGCAAGTTCCTTAATGTTTTGCACCATGTCATCCATGTTCCCTACAACCTTGTTTTCTCTCTGTGATCTCACCTCTAGTGGTGTGTTTGGGATAGTCTTCTCTACTAAGTATGAGATATAATGTCTATACCCTTCCATAGTCTACGCTATTTTTGGATATTTTCTTCTATGCTGAGCTCTTATACTAGTGCGTTGTCTGGAATAGTTTGAAGTAATTCCCAAAGTCTTTGTTCTATCTTCTCTGTTCATTTTTTTTCTTCATCTCTCTCAAGCTGTACTTCTTTGAGAGCTATCTCTAGTATTTTTTTTTCCTCTTTTTTTGTCTCCAATTTTTTTGCATTTTTCTTGGCTCTACATTCAACTTTGTGTGCAACGCTCATGTGTAGCTTGTATAGCGCCTTTGTTGGAATCTTGGACAACACCAATTCCATTTTTTCTACATCCTTCAAAGGTTTTCGTGTTGTATCCTCATATACTTGTAGCATGTCTTTGATTATCTAGAACATCACACTTCCCATTATTGTTGTTTGGAGTGTCTCTTTTTCTTCATGTATTGGCTCATGTTGTGTTGTACTTCTCTAATGTGTGACATTGATCTGTAGGCTCTCCAAGACTTCTTTAACTTCCATCAAATTCTTCATCAGTTCTTCTCTTTGGGATTCTATGAAATATAGGGATTCTTCTCCTCTATCCTATACTTTATCTACCACCAGCTTTGCATCGTCCTTAGTTATGGTGATTTGAGGGCCTTCTTCTGTTCCTTCATATCCTTCCTCTATTCTCCTATCTTCATAGTTGATTTTCTCTTTGGTGGTATTTTTGTCTGCACAATTTTCTCCTGAATCAAGATGGTATCCTTCTCCTGTTCCTCCCCATTTGTTCTTTCTTTTTTGTCAGTTCCTAATACTAAGGCCCTGGGTATCATTTCCTTCTTCCTCGGATTCTTGATTATCATCGCACTTTCTATTTGTTGTGTGAACTGTGAGGATTTTCTAGTGTTGGCTACTGGGCTACTTTATTTATATGATGTTCCAACTTCTTCTTGTTATTTTCCTTTTGCTCCTTTCTTTACAACTATGAGTACCTTCCATTGATCTGGCCATTCTTCTATTACCCACTGGACTTCTTCTACAGTGATGCAATACTGTATCTTCAACCATGTCTTCTTTAGGTATCTTCTGGCTTGTATCCATATGTTATGCCTAGATGCCTTGAAGTTTGCTATCCCTTCATTCTCCTTCACCACTTCAGGTGAAATCCTCCATGTGTCTGCAATTTTCTCCTGCATCTCCTAAATGTACATGCCAAAAATGCTTGAGTTAGCTTTCATCTTCTTAGGAACTACATTGTGCCATAATGTTTCATATCGTGTTGCGCAACACTTTCCTCTTTTTTCACAGAATGTTGAATACTTTGATTCCCCCCATCCTACTAGAGATATAAAAATTATCAATAAAGAATAATGGAACTTAGTTCTATAATCTTGTGCATCTCTCCAATCTTCCAAAAAGTGGTTGAAAAAATATGTTTCCCAACTGAGAATTGTTCCCTTCGTGCATTGTGTGGCTACTACAACCACTCCTGCTGGTGCCTCTTCTTTGCGACATTTTCTAAGTATCTTACAAGCCATCAATTTTTTCATGAATTTTGTCATTGGTTCATTGATATTATTGATTATCATACCTCTTATTCCCTTGTCTATGCCAAATTGTGCCTTCACTTCCTATGCAATGGCCTTCTCCTTCATCTCATCATCTAAGTATTGCTCAAGTTTCACCCCATATGTTGGCATCCCTGTAATCTTCACAATAAAGTATACATCTATAGGGATAAGTGTATCCATCCACATAAACCCTCCATTAAACCTTTTCAATAGTTGTTTTATGCATGCATTGACATCCTCCCCCCTGCCAAAGTGAGGTATTTCTAATAAATTCATAATTCCAGAGTTGTAAAGTATGACTATCCACTATTTGGGATCTTGTATAGGATTTTTTGTCTAATTTGACCCTATTTTTTCCATGTAAACATCATGCACAAGATCTGTAAATATAGCTACCTCTATCACATCACGATCTGTGTATCTTAGCTTCGAAACAAACCCAAACATATCCTCTACAACAATTATCGAGTCTGGAATATGGGGAAATGACACTGAGATATGTATTTGAGCGCACACCTTTGTCACAACTGGACTCGTTCTCTTCTTGGATGGTTCTACTGTCTCGACCTCCTCCATTTCCTGTTCTACATCGATGTCCTCCTCGGCCTCCTGGAGTTCCTCTATTCTAGGGTTTTCCAGTCTATCTGATTCGATCTTCTCACTAACTTTTTCATGTTGTTCACCCTCTATGTCCATCTTTCTTGGGTTTTCTGCATTAGGGGTTGTTGTTTCACTATGGTTTCTCCCTTCCTTTTCCTGGCTTACTTTCACTACTTCTTCTTCTAGGTTTTGTTCTTTGACCAACATCGGGATAATTGATTCTCTTTATGTCAAGGGAATATCATCTACATCGACCACCCTGGTCTCATGATCCGTTGGTCTATTAGAATTTATGGTTCTTTGCATGAAATGGTTGGGTACTCCCAACTTTGGCGATGTCATTGTTCTACCTCAGGAAAAATCTGTTGCAATTATAAGATGGGCTCTTCAAATTTCTCACACGGTCGTACCATATTTTCTTTTCACTCTTTTTCTCAAAAAAATCACAAGTGTTTTCCTTTTCCATGATTTTTCCCTTTTATAAACTCTGTCATAAATGCTCTAATTCTCCCTTGTTTTTTTTCTTTTCCGATCATTTTTCCATCCTGGAGCACTATGTTTACTTTCTTGTCATCTAGTGTCTTGAATTTTGTCACACTACTTTATTGTTTGTTGTGCACTGTATTTTCTATTGCGCATTATCTTCGAGTTCTTCCATACTTCTTAACTTCTACTGTGTGTTTTATCTTCCAACTTTCTTTCTACTACCTATCCATCTACCTACTTCTTTTTGGGTTTTTTTCTCATTTTTCTACTTTTTTTTCCTTTTTCTTCTTTTAACTCCTACTATATACAATGTGCACAAGTCTAATTTCTACACTTCAACTAATGAGGGTTAGTGGGTCGACTATGACTTTACAATTTTAGTTGACTATTGTTCACCAGTCCTTGAACATCCTTTCCTGCCAAGTCCTGCAGCTGCACAACTCCTCCATCTATGATAGACTTTATCTCATATTTCCCTAGAAAATGCATAATAAGATTCCTTGGGTTCTACAAATACTTAAATTCATAGAGGAGAACCATATCTCCTTCCTTAAATTTGTTCTTATTAATGTGTCTGTAATGTCGGGGTTTATCCTTTTCTTTTTGTATCTCCTTATGGAAACCAACTACAGTTCTGTCTTCTTCAAGCTCCATGAGTTGCGCTAATATTTCCTATGTTGCACCTCTTCCTTTCATGTATGTAATAGCTACAATGCGTAGAATATGCATCAAATGCTCTAAGCTAACTATTGCTTCATGTCCATACACTAAATTGAAAGGTGTCTTCACTATAAGCTTATTGAATGTAGTTATATAATCCCATAACACTACTGGTATATTCAAGTCCCAATCATCCCCCTTCACATTACAAATCATCGTCAAGACATTCTCCAATATCTTGTTAAATGCTTCCACTATTCCATTAGCTTGAGGGTGGTAAGGAGTGATATTCTAATGATCTATCTCAAATTATTCAAGCATCGCCTGGATAGTATTGTTAATAAAATGAGTCACTTGATCACTCATCAAAACTCTTGGGCATCCAAATCGTGTCACTACATTTTCAAACAGGAAGTACATTGTAGTTTATGCACTGCAATCCTTCACTATTGTTTCTTTATCCCATCTGGTTAAATATTTTGTCACAGTAATGATATACATTGCTCTTGATCTTCTTACTAGTGGATTAATAGGACCTACAAAGTCTACTACCTACTTGTAAAACACTTTCAAAGTTACCTAAGGTCCCAGTGGAATCTCATCCCTCCTAGATGGATTTCCAACTGTTTGACAGACATCACAATTTTGGGCATACACCTTTTCATATTTATAAATTGTTGGCCACCATAATCCTACATATAATATCTTTCGTGTAGTATCCCTCCCTGTGTAGTGTCCTCCGACTACTCCTTCATGTGCTTCTGCCAAAATGATAGGTCATTCAAGCTTCATTACACATCTCCTCAAAATGGTATCTACATCAAGTTTGTATAAATGACCTGCAACCAGTTGGTAGTCTATAGCTCTGATCACCAAGATCCTCTTCTGCGCAGTATTAAATTCATTTGGGGAAAATCTTGTATTTAAGAACTCAATAATGTCAACAAAATAGTCATCATCAATCTGTACTGAAAATAGTTTTGCATCAAGAAATTTATCTTTCAAACTACTTGGTTCCTCTCCATTGGTTATCCTTGAAAAATGATCTGGCCCTGCATTCAATATTCCAAGTTTCACAACAACTTCAAATTCAAATTCCTCAAATAACAACAACCATATGCATATTCTTCCCCCAAACACTGGCTTATTGACTAAATATTTAAGAGAAAAGTGATCTATAAATATTTTGAAATGTTTCCCTAACAAGTAATGTCTGAACTTCTTCCTGCATAAACCATATATAATACTTCTCTTTCTATAGTGTTGTAATTTTTCTCTGAATCTGACAACTTCTTGCAAATACTATAGGGTGATCTATATCACCTTCTCCTAGTTGTGTCAATACTGCTCCAAGTGCTATTGAAGATGCATCCACATGCACATGAAATTATTTGGACCAATCTGGAAACACTAAAATCTACGCAGTCACCATATTCTCCTTCAATATATCCAAACTCTGTTGGAATTCATCATTCCACTGAAATTTGATGTCCTTATTCAATAATTTCTCCATCAACACAATAATCTATGCATGTCCTCTCATAAACTTCTTGTAGTAACCTGTATGACCAAGTCTAGAATTCAATTGGTGCATTGACTTTGGTGGTGGCAAGTTAACTATGACAACAATCTTGGCAGGAACAACCAACAGACCCTATTTGCACACCACATGCCCTAGAAAAATCCCAAAAGGTGCACTAAAAATACATTTCTTAATATTCACTGAGATATGACACTGTCTGCACCTTTCTAACATCAATATCAATACTTCAACATGATCTTTCAATAAGCTAAATACTGTCCAATCATCCAAGTAAACTTCTAAAAACTTATGTATGAAAACTTTAAATGTTGTTATTACTACTATTGAAAAAATGACCAATGCATTCTTTCATACAAAAGGATTCATTATATATTGATAGGATCCCCATTTTGCAACAAACAWAGTCTTATATCTATCTTCTGGTGCAATCATGATCTAGTGATATCATGAAAACCCATCAGTAAATGAATATGATTCTTGACCTCCTACATTCTCCATACTTCATCTATAAATGGAGTAGGTAAAGGATCATGTAAACAAGCATCCTTCTACTATTGTAATGTTGATATCGTGCATGCTATCTTCTGTTGGATCCTCCTCTGTGACATGATAACAATGTAATAAATTTTTGACAGTCTGTCTATTATGGTTCTAGTATGATGTGACAATATCAAATTTTGGTTCTTCAAATATCTTATCTCTTACCACTTTCAATTATGTATCCACCATAGGGTTCTCATGCTCAAATGAAAATGTAATGAAAATATTTTTTTGCATTTCCTCCCAACTGGTAGTTACTTTGTGTAGTTCCATCTCTGTGTACCAATTCCTTGGAATGCCTTCTAATGTGTGAATAAAATGATGTCACCATTCTTCTGGTGGTACTAATATCCATTGAGCCTTACACTTGTCAATATGATCTCTAGGTTGTCTAATCCCATCATACTTATTCAAGGAATTAGTCTTCTTTTTTGTGACAAATCTAATGCATAGTAACCTCTTTCATTGAAACCAATTGTTAATCTTCTCCTTATGAGAACCCCACGAATATGCAGGTGTTTCTTTCAAGGCCATTTTTAAAACTAATAGCCTTTGATTCTCCAAAATTTCTAATTAAAAATTTTCTAAAAATTCTTGTAAATTATTCTAACCATAAAAAGTACGAGGTTCTCTTACCTCTGATCCAATCCATCTCAGTACGCACGTCATTATGGCACATCTTCTGGTAGATATTTTGTGTAATCGTTGTTGCCAGTTTTCCATTCCCGTGTTAGAGTCTGAAGCACAATAATTGATACTCCTCCAACTCAAATATCCATCTGTAGTTGGGTTGATGTAATCATCTTCATGCATGGTTGTTCTGTACAACTGATTTATATCTTCTGTAATCAAATTTTCCAACATAGGTTGCACATAACTTCCTCCTTCTGATGGATATAAGGGTGCAATAACTTTGTACTCTCCTAATTCAAGGATATTCTTCATGGTCTTCAAGTTAATAATATCCTAATTATCAAATACCCAGTCTAGTCCCAACAGTGTTGGATAAGGTTGAGTGTTATATACTATGTCGACGACTTCAAAGTCTTCCATGGTGCACACACCATCTAGATATACTAGTATCCCCTTCAACCTACCAATTTGCACCACTCTATGCTGATTTTATATCTTAAACTAAATAGGTGAATGCCCCAATGTAGCTTCTCCCATGGCTTCCCATGTCTTCTTAGGAAAAACATTAACTTCAGACCCTAATTCTAGTATGATATCCCCCATATTGAAATCTCCAATGTTTTCATTCAACCTAAATTCCCTACTTGTTCTTCTCTTCTTATGGATTTGATTAACTGTCTTCTGTTCTAATTTAATATCTTCTCCAAAATTTCACTTTTCTAATAAATTTTGTAATACTTGAAAATAATTATTATCATTCAACAACTTCACACAAGACC
Source organism: Picea sitchensis (assembly GCA_010110895.2). Classification (NCBI taxonomy): domain Eukaryota; kingdom Viridiplantae; phylum Streptophyta; class Pinopsida; order Pinales; family Pinaceae; genus Picea; species Picea sitchensis. Next base: position 293,206 of record SNQJ01S0000135.1, read on the forward strand.
CCAAAAATTTTCTTAAGTTACTTACTTTCTCTGAAGGTTTCTCTCTATTGGTCTAATCAAATAAAGGTGGCATGTCATACACTAGTATATCATCCATTGGATTTGATCCTGAAGTAGACACAATATTCTCCTTCAAAATATCGTGTCTGGCCTCTTTGAAGATCTCCTTTTCTTTGATGATGGATGAAAATTTTTTAATCATGAAAGGGAGTGTGGAGGTTCATAAGTTATAGGYCACGATAGCCCATGCAGGACCTCTAGTCCATGGGATGATTTGCATCTATTTCATTCATGCACCCATGCCACTCGAGGCTCTATTAAGCAAGGATGGTTTTAAGGATGGAAATTTATTTTAAAATGTAGAAACCTTGGCGAAGCTTACTAATCCTTCATATGCCAACTATAAATGTTTGGCGATATTTTTGTAAAAATATTAAAATTTCTAAGGATTTTATATAGTTTTTATAAAATTTTGGCGATTTTTAGGGTAAAATAACTTTATCCTATAGAAATTGGGCAAATCATTTTTAAAATAACAAATATCTTTTTTGGTAAAACCATGGAAAATTAGCCCATGAGCAAAATTTAGCCCCTAAAATCATCCATGCTATTAAGAGAGGGAGAAATATAATGTCAGCCAGCACCAGCAATCCCCATTCATTTGGGAAAAATTCCCATCTCCCAATTTGTTTAAATATCTGGGAAAATGTAAATTTGGGGACCTAGGGTTAAGGTGGAGAACCAAATTTTCCACCATAGCTACTACACAGGATGAAGGAAATCTTGGAACAACACAGGTTAATTGTTTCACTAAGTAAAATCACGAGGAAGGTGAATTGGATTTGTGAAGGAGCAACTATCCCTCTGCTCTCCCTCGACATCCTTGCTTACAATTCAGACTCGCCATTGTTCATGTATTTTGGCTTCCTCTTCCTTTTGATTTTTCTACTGTCAAATTCATTTTCATTGACAAATCTCATCATTCATAATTTCAAAGTGAGAATCAAAATTAGTATCTACTCTACGACCACCTAGATTCAAAGGCGATGTTTGGCAAGCTTGGTTGGCTGCAAATTGGTGACAATCCAAGCCCCTATAGATTTTGACAATTGTATTTTGTCTCCCTTCATGGCTCATGGGAAGGCTCCACAATAAGCTTGGGATCCTATCGATGAAGATTTGGTGGCAGATAACTTTACCTCTAGTCTACGATTTTTATAGCTCAACCCGCTCCTTCTCTCTGGAAATGTTGACACAACATAGAGCGCTCATTGGGAAACTCTAATATGAAGTGGACTTCCTTCGTAGATAGGGGGAGATGATGCAAACAAAATTGGATGTGAGGGAAGCTCCTTCAGAGATATCAATCCAGAGTTAGAATGAAGTAGTTAACAACATACCAAAAACTAGTGCAACAATTCTACTTCCATATCTGAATGTGGCTTTGGTGCCCCCAGCTGATGAAGATATCATCAAAAAATAAATGTAGTATAGCCCGACGTATTTTTTTAAATTTATGTAAGGTGCAAGATCAATTTTTTTGAATGCTAAAGTTTTGGAAATAGTATAGCAAGAAAGCACAATAGGAATAACAATGCTAATTTTGTAGTTGAAAGTTATATTATGTTGGATTTTTCTTTATGAGCACCTTCCTATGTATTCAATGACCTTGGTCATGCTTTTTATAAGTAATTTTTCTCCAGTTTTTGTAAAAATAAAATAAAATGAGGAAAAGAAGAGATCCCAATGAAGAAATTGAGCCTAATTTGTAAATTCATCAAAGAAAATTCAAAATTCAAAATTAAAAAATTGATAGATCTGAAATAAAATAAGGTAAGAAGAATCCCAATTAAGAGGTTTTTTACTTAAAGTATAAAAATGATCCTTGTTTTTAGACTCAGAGGATACAAAAACACTCAAAATACACTCATTTTATAAGGAAATTGAAACAAAGCCTTGTATTTAAAGATATGGAAGTCAAAGAGTTTAAGTAAATAGAAAACTGATTAGCTAAGAAAAATCGTTGAGAAATTGAAAATTCTACTACAAGGGTTGAATTCAAATATACTTTACTATGGGAACTAAGAGTAGAACAAACCTCAAGGAAATGTAATTAGGATGAGTCACAATATTTGTAAAACATGGGGAGTTGTTGAGGGTTGAACAAATTCCTAATTAGATCATTCAACATATGTAGCTCTCATGTTCTTTCCATTCAATGTATCTTTGTTGGTTCTTTTTAACTTTTATTTCTAATTCCTTTTTAGCATTAGTGTTACCTCATTCCAAGAGCCTCATTTTTATCTCTTACCAACATTCATCTTTTGAACATTTTGTACTCGGGTACCTTAGTAGGCCTCATTTATGGGGGCCATTTTTTGTCTTTTTTTATTTACTCCCTATGTTTTTCTTAACGGGGGTCTTACTATATGTAGACCATTTTTAAACTTACTTAGACTAATAATTATTTTCTAGGTTAATATACATTACTTGCTAGGTTGGTATACCTTGTTTGCTCGATTGACATACCATCCAATTACAATTTGTGCCTAAGTTGTACCTCTCCCAATTTGTTATAAATATAGGGTTTCCTCTTATATATATGTGTGTGTGTGTGTTTGTGTGTGTATAGCATAGAATAACTCTGTTGTTTTGAACTCTGTGGTCTTTGAAATATGTATTTTTGTGAACTCTATGGTATTTGAACTATGTGGTGATGACAATATGCACTTGACCTTTACGGTCTCTCTAAGCGCTGTAATGATACATTGTGGCTCTGTAGCTTTGGCTTCTTCAAACCCCTGAGCACCTGGGCACATGTTCGCACATCAGGTTAGTCAGTTGTTACTTTGATTCAAGTTTAATTTAAAGTAAATTTATAATTTTGTAAATTGTGAAAATTAAAGAGATTTAAAAGTAAATAAAATTTAATTTCTTATTATAAATAAATATTAAATTAAATAAATAAATTTTTATTAAATTTTAATAAGTAAAACTTGTTTTTAGGGATAATAATTATTATCACTTAAAAAAATGTTTTCTCTTTTTAAAGTCAATCCAAAATAAGAGTTGTTACTTATTTTCTCTTATTTTCAATATGAGCACTCCACCGCTTCCAAAACCACATCCTATCAAGTGGAGGCCCCTCAAAGTCACCCTGGAGAGTCTTTAGAATATATAGAATCATTAGAAAAAATGAGAGAAGAAAGATATGCAAAACTTGAATTAGACTTAGAATCGTTAGAAAAAAGAAGTGAAGAAAGAGAAGTAAAACTCCAAATAGAGTTAGAGGCAATGCTTGATAAAAAAATTAGAATATTTGAAGATACAATTCAAACACATATAGATGATAGATTGGTAGGGTTCAATAGTCAATTGTAGACAATGGAGTCTAGAATACAAGAAATGGAAAAATAAAAGCAATCAACCCAAGAATGAGAGGTTGAATAAAATCCCAACTTGAGAGATATGATTAAAGTGCTAGAGGAAAAACTAACCAAGAATTTGGCCCTAAGTAGTTTGGAAAAAAATTGGATATCGAACCTGTCAAAGAGGAAATGAATAAGCTAATCAAATTGGATCTTGAGCATAATAAAAGATCCTTGAACCTAATATTTTTTTGTATAAAAGAACAACAAGAGGAGGATACACTAGAAATAGTAAAAGAACAACTAAAAAATAAATAACAAATTGAAACAACTTACCTCATAGAAGCAAAGAGTCTAGGAAAAATAATCGAAATAAATATAGGTTTATTTGTGTCAAATTAAGTTGTATTGACCATAAATATAACATTTAGTAAATATCTGAGCTTAAAAGGGTCAGGAATATTTATAAATCAAGATATCATTCATGAATACCAAGTTGAATTATGGAAGGAAGTTAAAAAGGTAAAATAAGCCAGGAAAGAAGAAAAATGGGTAGTAATTAGAAATCAAAAAGATATTGTTAGGAATAGAGACTAGAAGGATAATAATACATAGGATTTTGGGACACTCAAGATCCATTTTTGGAACTGCCATAGATTTCCCTGGTGCAAAGGTCCTATGTTAAGTTGGATCCTGAGTGATATTGATATTATTTGTCTAGTTGAAACATGGGATCATGAAGATTCTAAGGTCCCCAATGTAATGTCCCCAAGGCTGAGCCTTGTTGTAAATCATGTCTATGAAGTATAAAGCTTGCATTATGAATTGTAATTATGTTTTATAGGCTGGTGAGACAAGTTTATATAAGTTGGTGGGATTATGTGTTATTAGGCTGGAGAGCCTAAGTGTTAAGGCCGAGAGCCTGCTTTTGTATATGTAATCATGTAGAACATTAATAAAAATATAAACACCGTTGCGTGCAGACCAACCACGATGAATGAGTGATGGGGGACTAAGCTTCCATAGAGTGGGTAAGGGATTGGGGGCTGGAAGGTTGGAAAGAGAGGCCAAGTGTTGAGCCTAGGGGCTAAGCCTAAGGGCTTAAGTCCTTGGGAATAATATTTTAATATTATTCCAAAAGCCATGTGAAATATATGTTGTGTCCTAAGTTCCTGGAGAGGAATGCATGCAGATGGAGTACATGCAGCTTCATGGGTGACATGTGTTGACCCAGGCACATGCAGTT
>SNQJ01S0000135.1:304114-314769 GCA_010110895.2 Picea sitchensis
CTCAAACAAGTTGGTGCTTTTATAAGTGGAAGTAGATGCTTCCATCCAATCGGTGTTGGAACACTCAGGGAGTTGGTGCTTCCTTCTAGTAGGTGCTAGAGAAACCAGAGAGTTGGTGCTCTCAAACAAGTTGGAGCTTGTAAAAACAGAGGTAGTAGCCTCACATTGAGTTGGTGCTCAATTATAGATGATGTACAGAAATTAAAAGATTGCCTATCATTTCGAAGAAGAAGATGTTTTCTCCCTTTATGGGTTTCCTAATGAAAATTTGTCTCTATGTATATCTTATGTGTGACTGATGCTCATTATTTATGTTGTCCATATGTTGTATAATATTGATGACCACTTGAATAAAGATTAAGAATGTTTTAATAGACTTAAAATTGTTTAAGCACAATAACAACTGATTCACCCCCCCCTCTCAGTTCAATTAGTAAGTTCAACAAACTCCTCACCATAAGAATGATATCATCGACATGAGGAAGAATATTGATGACTATACCAGTGAGAGTTGGGCTGACACAACCTGGTTCTTCCAAACACTCTTCTAACTTGTCAATATATATGCCAAAAAGGGTAGGAGACAAGGGACAACCTTGCTTGACTCCAATATTGAAGTTGATTTATTTTAATCAGCCCTCAATGTTCCCAAAATTGGAAATAACGTTCTCATACAACCTTATAGTAGCAACCCTTAACTCAAAAGGAACTTTTATCTCTTCCAACCTATCCCAAAGGTTTTTCCTACGAGCTGTGTCGAAATATTTTCTAAAGTCAACAAAATAACACAAAATATTGGTTCTAGTATTGCAGAACTCTTTTTCAATGATCCTACGGGTAAAAAGATGGTTCACATTTGAATGATATATCATGAATCTAGTCTGGCCTTTAGCTATTTTACTGTGACTTTATAGCCAAAGGATAATCATTTTCTTCAAAATAATTCCATATAGATTGGATAAAATCAGGCTAATCATAATGATCTTATAATTAGAGGGAATGTTTGTATCCCCATTTTTAAAAATAGGTAATGTTGGAAGATCATTATGATTTTTCCCCTCGAAGATCATTACAAACATTACACAAAGATTTTTCCCCTCGAAACCCAAACCGGGAAAACCAACATTATCTATATTCATTCATAGTGATACATTGTTTACAATACAATATACATATAGGAGCTAGAGGCATCCAAAACGCTAACCCAATGATTTGGATTAGTCAACAACCCTAATTCCTTAACCGAAAATAGAAAACCATAGGAAAAAAACCATGTGCCGAAAAACCGCACAACAATGGACATGAAAATCAAGGCAACATGAAAAACGAGGAAAAACTGTGACACATTTCTCAAGGAAAAAAATTCTCGAGGGCACTACCCCCAAACCCCTATACATGGGGATTTCTACCCCTTGCACCCCCTCAAACCCCCTTGCGTGCCCAACATAACACAGACACTACTACTCGTGCAAAGAATATAACACATACCCAACACTCATGTGCATGAAAAAGTTTAGAGTTAGGTTAAAGGCCTATGATCATAGTCAAGTTCATGGTCATTTAAAAGGTCAAAAGTTACTATTTGGTTGGAAATGAGGATATCTGATATCACATAATCCATAACATTAATACCTAGACAATGAATACAAGTCTTTTGGTTGGAGTTTGGCCACTTTATTACTCCATTGCAAATTATAAGGACTTGAGAACTGCAAAGCTTGAATAGCTTAGTACCAAAAAAAATCTCAGTTAGGTCTTCAGAGTTTATTTTGAAGCTATTAAATAAAACAAGGTCCTCATCTAGCCATAAAGTATTATGGTTGGAATCATTGATTAAAATAATATCTTGGTTAGTTGTAGTTCTAGCATTAAAGTCTCCTATCAAGAGGATATTACCTTCATTTCTCAAACTGTAAGTATCTTTTTCTAAAGTATTATATTGACAATTCCTATCTAGATTGTTTTTCTTATAAAAATTACCATTAATAGGTGAAAATTAACAAATTCGTATATACATATTCTTAGTATTGATGTTTGAAATTTCTATCCAAATGTATTGATTGAGAGGGTTGATATTATGAAGTTGAATGTGAGGAGAAATATTCTTTATAATATAACACGATATGCCTCCTATCCCTATACGATAATATGTTGTGTTCCATGTCGACCATAAGACAAATTATTCTATGTTGGGTGTAACGTCCCCTGGTCGTCATCCCACTGGTCAGGCAAACGCTTTTGTGTGGAACAACATCATTCTCATACTTAATTAACAACATGCATTTAAGTCATATTAAACACATTTAACTCAGAGTAAGCACAAGATTACTGCTAACATAAATAATCCCTGGCATTAACCATAATTCATATGCACAATAGACTACATGATACACATAAGCATCACAGGCATGCAAAACATAATATTAAGCATAAGCTGATACTTATCTTTGAAACCGTGGTAATTCCACCAACTACATGCAGGCCTTCCATGAACCTCCCAGCCTTAGACCACGCTACTCATCAAGATCAATAGTGGGTCACCCCCGAGCTGGGACTAAGCTCCACCCAAGGCAAGGAATCCTATTCTAGGCTGAGGTTACAGGAAAAACTTCACAGAATAACCGGAAGGATTCTTCCCAGGATGCCTTCTTACGCCCACTACTCACAGACTCTCATTCCCCACATGCCTGTTCCACCCAAGAGTATACACCTTCACAAGCACAGTCCATTAGTGCTTCACCTCCCTCTCTGGGTCTCGGCAATAGGCCGGATCAGGAAGTCTTAGAGCTTCGTAGCTAGTGTTGGGCTCTCTCTGGGAGAATACCACTTCCCAGTAGACTCCTTCACCTGGAAATAACTTCTCACAGGCCTGACAAACTGCCTCGTCAACTAAGGGCCTTAAAACTTGGTTCTTCAGCCCCTTCCGACTCAATTCCCACATAGTGAGGATAACCACAACACAACCCCACTTAGGAAAACATAAAACAATAATCTATAGAAAGATCAGGTATAGATTCAACTATGCAATGGAAGATAGACCGGGTTTTGGAACTCACAAGTCGACTTTCCCCTCCCAACTAGTTCTCTTAATGGTGCATAGGTATGTCAAGGGAAAACACAGACCAATAACAAAATTAGACGGATGATGTTTTGGTCTTCAGGAAGATGTCTCAATTTTCTGGTTCTCAGAGCTGCGTGAGGGTATCCGAAATCAAATGCAAAGGATGATGGAATGAGGAGCGACCCCCCCGGCTGACTTCTGCAGTTTTTTAACTGCATGTGCCTGGGTCGACACATGTCACCCATGAAGCTGCATGCACTCCATCAGCATGTCTTCCTCTCCAGGAACTTAGGACACAACATATATTTCACATGGCTTTTGGAATAATATTAAAATATTATTCCCAAGGACTTAAGCCCCTAGGCTCAACACTTAGCCTCACCTCTCTTTCCAACCTTCCAGCCCCCAATCCCTTACCCACTATGTGGAATCTTAGTCCCCCATCACTCATTCATCATGGTCAGTCTACACACAATAGTGTTTATATTTTTATTAATGTTCTACATGATTACATATACAAAAGTAGGCTCCCGGCCTTAACACTTAGGCTCTCCGGCCTAATAACACATAAGACCACTAGCTTATATAAACTTGGATCACCAACCTATAAAACATAATCACAATTCATAATGCAATATTTATACTTCATAGACATGATTTACCACAGGGCTCAACCTTCGGGACATTACAATCCCCTCCCCTTATTTTTTCACTGTCCTCAGTGCAACTTTACACTGCATCTGCAAGATTTTCAAAATTTTCAAAAAGATGTGGGTACTCTGCCTACATAACATATTCATGCTCCCATGTTGCATCCTCAGGATAGTACCAGGTCCACTGGACCTTTACAAGCCCTATAGCTTGATTCTGGAGCTATTTGTTTTTCCTGTCCAATATGCGCACATGATGCACTTGCAGGACACCTTCTTGTTCCACCTGAATCACATTCCAATCGATAACATGATTATCATCTGGTATATATTTCTTAAGAAATGAAACATGAAACACATTATGTACAGTCATATATGCAAGTAATGCAAGCATATATGCAACTGGCCCAATACTTTCCAGGATTTCAAATGGCCCACAAAATCTGGCTACCAACTTGGCGCAACTTCCCAGCTTCAGGGAACTCCTGTTATCTTTCACTTTCAAGAAAACATGATCACCCACTTTGAACTCTCTGTGGGTTATGTTCTTATCAGCATAAATTTTCTGCCTGTCTTGGGCAACTTTCAAATTTTGCTTAATTTTTATCATTTGGTCCTCCATCTCCTTGAGCAACTCTGGCCCCACTACTGCTCTATTAGCTGGATTATCCCAGCTCACTAGAGTATTGCACTTTCTTCCATAAAGTGATTCAAATGGGATCATCTTCAATGATGCATGATACCCATTGTTGTAGGCGAATTCTACCAAGTGCAGGTAGTCTTCCCATCTTGATGGTTTGTCCATCACATACATTCTCAGTATGTCTTCTATTTCTCTATTCACCCTCTCTGTCTGTCCATCAGACTCAGGATGATAAGTTGTACTAAAGTTCAGATTCGTTCTAAATCCTTTGAACAATCCTTTCCATAAATTTGAGGTGAATTTTGGGTCTCTATCAGACACAATCGTTTTAGGAATTCCGTGCAATTGTGCCACTTCCTTTATGAAAATATCAACAACATTTGTTGCCTTGTGAGTAGTTTTTCAGTGGAATAAAATGGGCATATTTTGTAATCTTTTCCACCACCACCATGATCGAATCATGCATCTTGGTTGTTCTGGGCAATCCCGTAATAAAATCCATCGTTACTACTTCCCACTTCCACTCAGGAATGGGTAAAGGTTGCAGCAACCCTGCTGGGTGCCTATGCTTAGCTTTAACTTTCTGGCACTCCATACATCTGGCGATGTATTCAACGATCTCTCTCTTCATACCTGGCCAAAAGTAATGGCTCTTGACCACTGCTACTGTTTTCTGATGTCCAGGGTGCCCTGCATAAGGCACATTATGCATCTCCTGCAAAATCATCTGTTTCAAGCACTAGACATTGGGTACAAAAATTATATTCTTGTACAATAGTATTCCATCGATTTCCAGTTTATAAATTTCCATCTTCTGTGGCATCTTACCCTGCTATAGCTTGGCTACCAATTCTTTGTATTGCAGATCTACATTTGCAGCCTCCAGAATTTTTCTTTTAATATCAATCTGATACATGCTAATGGATGTAACATGTAATTCATGCACCCTCCTGCTGAGTGCATCAACCACTTTATTCTCCTTTCCTTTGATATGCTTGATCTCAAAGTCGTACTCACATAGAAATTCCAGCCACCTACTTTGTCTAGCGTTTAAGGTTGGCTGATCAAACAAATATTTTAGACCGTTGTGTTCTATTCTTAGTTCAAACCTCCTTCCCATGAGGTAATGCCTCCATTTCGTTAGAGCATGAACTATGGCTGCCAACTCCAAGTCATGGGTTTCATAGTTCTTCTCGTGCTCTTTTAATTTCCTGGACTCATAACAGATTACAAATCCATTCTAACTGAGGACCCCTCCCAGTCCTTCTTTGCATGCATCAATGCATACTATGAAATCCACATTTGGATCTGCAATCCTTAAGATTGGAGCATTGGTTAACAACTGCTTCAATCGCTGGAAACTTTTCTCACACTCTTTAGTCCACTGAAACTTTTCCTCCTTCCTTTGCAAGGGAGTGATAGGGTGATCTATCTTTGAGAACCCTACGATAAACCTTCTGTAATAGCCTGCTAAAACCATAAAGGATCTAAATTCTGCCACATTCCTTGGCACTGACCATTCTCTGATGGCCTCAACCTTCTCAGGATCCACGACGATCCCTACTTCTGAAATAGTGTGCCCCAAGTAATGGATTTGCCTTTGATAAAACGAACATTTGCTCAACTTGGCATACAGCTGGTGTTCTCTCAACACTTGCAGCACCATCCTCAGGTGTTGTTCATGCTCTTCCTCTGACTTGGAATACACCAAAATGTCATCCAGGAAGACTATGACAAACTTGTCTAGATAGTCCCTGAATAAACCATTCATCAAGCACATAAAAACAACAGGTGCATTTGACAGTCCAAACAACACCACTATGAACTCGTAATGACCATACCTTGTTCTAAAGGCGGTCTTGTTGATGTCTTCATCTTTTATTCTTACTTGGTGATATCCCGATCTTAGATCTATTTTTGAAAATATCTTTTCATCTTTCAACTGATTGAAGAGATCATCAATCCTTGGCAGAGGATACTTGTTCTTCACCATTACTTTGTTCAATTGCCTGAAATCGATGCACAATATCAGCGTTTCATCCTTCTTCTTTACGAATAGGACCGGGGCACCCCAAGGTGTCATGCTTGGGTGAATGTACCCCTTCTTTAGAATCTCTTCAATCTGCAATTGCAACTCTTTCAGCTCTGGCGTACTCATTCTATAAGGAGCTTTCGACACTGGAGCTGCTCCAGGCATCAAATTTATAGAGAAATCGATATCTCTCTTCGGAGGTAGTCTAGGTACCTCCTGAAATACATCTTCAAACTCTGTTAGTACCGCATGGTCTCCAATATTTGAGACTTCATCTCTAGATGCTTCCTCCACATGGGTTGCAAACAATTGACAACCTTTCATGTAGCACCTTTTCAACTGCATTGCTGAGATTTCTCTAACAACCACAGCTTTGGGAATTCCTTGGACTGTTTTACGATTCCCCCTCCTCATCCAAGCATGTAAATTCCTTTCTACGAAAGTCCAGGAGGGCATGGTGCTAGTCCAACCAGTCCATCCCAATTAAATAGTCATAAGAGACTAAAGGCAGAATATTCAATTCAGCCTTCGTGCTCAATCCCTTCATGTCCACCGGACAAGACTTAACCAAATCAATGACTTTCCTCTTGGTTCCTGTAGCCAACTTCCACTTCAATCATGTGAAACTGAAATTAAGATTGCTTGTTGTCCAGGGCCGCATAGATCCCTGGCATTCTACTGCCCATGTCCTCCACTATTTCAACTTGTTGAACATTATGGACAGCTCTTGCTTTGCCATTTTTATGGGGACAATATTTGTACTTATGGTTCTCTTTACAGCCCCAACAATTAATGGGCGTCTGTATCAGCCTTTGTTCCCCCACTTTAGCCATTCTTGGTTCTCTAAATGATGGATGTCCTTGAGGACTATTTATAAAAAAGGGAGGTTTGTTTCCCTTCTGCCTCTGTTCTTTCTTAAACTTCTTCTGGTCAACCCAAGCCTTCTGAAAGGTAGGCTTTTCTCTTTGTTGTTCATATAAGCATTTATCTCTTCTTATTGTTTCTTCCATAGTCTTAGGAACATCATATTGAATCTTGTCACCAATGGGAGGTGGCAGTCCACTCAGATACCTATGAATCTTGGCAGCCTCATCTTTGATGAATGGAACATACTTCATTAATTCCAAAAACCTTCATTCATACTCATCCACGGTCTTTTTGTCTAGCTTGAGTTCAAAGAACTCTTTCATCTTTCTGTCATAATATATTTTAGTTAATTATTTCCTCTCGAAATACCTCTTGATCTCTTGCCATGTGTTGTCCCTTTCCCTGATGTGTTGCACCTGCACTATTTGATCCCACCACATGGATTCCCTTCCCTTTAGTTGATACATGGAAATCCTACCCTTTGCATGAGAGGAATAATTTTGTAGTTACAAGTATTTCCTCATACCCAACAACCAAGTTTCGACATCTTCCTCCTTCTTATGTTCTCCATCGAACATTGGAGGCTTGATCTTGTTCAATTCCTCTTTCAATTCATCCATCCCAGATATCCTGTGCTTTATGGTAGGAGATGGGCTTGAACTACTGTGTGCTTCCCTACTGGAATGCTTTGGGGAGCAACGACAATGTCTGATGACACTCCTTGATCTTCTTTTCCTCTCAGGGGTCTTGCAACTCTCTGTCTTGCTTGAGTCACTCTCCTTTTTCAATTTCTTTTCTATTCTTTCCAGAATCTTCAACATCCTTAAGTTGAATTGACCCTGCCTATCCCTGACTTTCATGAGCTTTCGGCTATCATCTCAGCGAGCCTGGGCATCTTTCTGCAATCTTTCAATTATTTTCATCACATGCCCTTCCTTATCCAATTCTCTTATGTGCCCATTGGAGTTCAATCCTTCGACTCCCAAGTTGACATCCCTTCCTTCTCTTTCGTTCTCTGAATTGGAGGCAATCTGCACCTCTTCCATTTCTATAATCAACATTGATTTGCGGTTGTCCTGACACTCATCAAACGTTTCACACACAACGTGTAGTCAACCGAAGGTTTTCAGGCCTTAAACCCTTAATAAAACTACAACATTCATAAACCAACGCGAATAAGAAAACGTTTCGATTCCATGAATTTTCTGAGCTTTGTTTGGCTCTGCAATTTTCGATGACAACCCCCATTTTCTTAGTCCCCAACCCATACGTCCATGGGTCATGATCAAATGCTAAACTGCTAGGTGCTACAAGGCTCTCCAAATGAAACTTCAATTTTTGGGATTTCGGGGCTTCGAGGTTTCGGGTTTCAGGCTTTTGGTCTTGGGGGTTCTCGCACTCGCTTCCCTCTCCAACTCTAGACTTCTAAAAATTCGATTTCCTTACCCTCCGGGCCCACAGCACAGTTTTCTCCCACCAAGGTAGTGACACATGGTGTCCTTAAGAAGGTCCACCTCACTCCCAGTGATGTCAAGGGGCCCCACTACTTTTACTTTTCGTTTCGGATTTTCGGGCATCAGGAGTTCATGCATCTACACATATCAAACTTTTGTTTGCCAAAATTTTGAAATTATGGTCTATTAATCTACTTGATCCAACGTTCAAGTTCCTCTCCTACGATCTACAATGTAGATCATTTCGGGATTTCGGGGTTTCAGGTTTTCGGTAACTAGGAGTTCATGATGTAGTGACTCCAAATATCTTGTCACTTCAATCCCCAAATTCTGATACACGAGTTCTTCTAAGAGATCCAATGATCCTCGATGATTTGGATCTAACGGTCCAGATCTCTCCTATGCTTACACCTATCAAAGATCTTCATCCCTAACTTCCTCACTAGTTGGTTAGATCTGACGGCTCACGGGATTTCATCACTTCTTCCTGGAAGTGCTCCACCATCCAATTCTACCCTCATTAATCGCTTTCACGATTCGGGACTTGGAGTGACCAAGAATTTGGCCTGCACTCCAAGTTCATGATCCCTGAATTCACGAAATGATCCAACGGTTCAAACCAACCACGATCAATGACCCACATTTATTTTGGGTCCTAGGGTGGCGAGTTTCTCCATCCACTAACCACCTTGCAACTTCTGGCCATCTTATGGCCCTCATGATTTTGTGAGTTCTCCACAGAGAATTCTGACCGTCCAACTCTGCTTCTCAAGGACTTCTGGCCGATGACTTGGTACCCTCCTTCTGAACCTTCATCTACTTGATCCAACACTTATGGTGTGGAGTTCTCTCTCTCCCTGTGGCCATATACCACAACGACTATAGTTTTATAATACTGCTACACCTACTGAGCTTTGTAACATGGTCAAGTAGTCCGTTGACACAGAAACATTCTGAGGTCTGAAAGTAGTCCTCCAGACACAATTTCTTCTCAAAACCTCGGTCCAAAGACCACTTATCCGACCCATCCAATATCGGCGTTGAAACTAGGCTCTGATACCAATCTGTAACGTCCCCCGACCATCATCCCACTGGTCGGGCAAACGCTACTATGTGGCACAACATCATTCTCATACTTAATTAATAACATGCATTTAATTCATATTAAACACATTTAACTCAGAGTAAGCACAAGATTACTGCTAACATAAATAGTCCCTGGCATTAACCATAATTCATATGCACAACAGAATACATGATACATATAAGCATCACATGCATGCAAAAAAGAATATTAGGCATAAGCTGATAATAATCTTTGAAACCATTGTAATTCCACCAACTACGTGCAGGCCTTCCACGAACCTCCCAACCTTAGACCACGATGCTCATCAAGCTTAGTAGTGGGTCACCCCCGAGCTGGGACTAAGCTCCACCCAAGGCAAGGAATCCTAGTCTAGGATGAGGTTACAAGGGAAAATGCACAGAATAACCAAAAGGATTCTTCCCAGGATGCCTTCTTACGCCCACTACTCACAAACTCTCATTCCCCACATGCCTGTTCCACCCGGGAGTATACACCTTCACAAGCATAGTCCATCAGTGCTTCACCTCCCTCTTTGGGTCTCAGCAATAGGCCAAATCAGGAAGTATTAGAGATCTATAGCTGGTGTTGGGCTCTCTCTGGGAGAATACTACTTCCCAGTAGACTCCTTCACCTGGAAATAGCTTCTCACAGGCATGACATACTGCCTCTTCAACTAAGGGCCTTAAAACCCAGTTCTTTAGCCCCTTCTGACTCAATTCCCACATGGTGAGGATAACCACAACACAACCCCACTCAGGAAAACCGAAAACAACAACCTATAGACAGATCGGGTAGGGATTCAACTCTGCAATGGTGGATAGACTGGGTTCTGGAACTCACAAGTCGACTTTCCCCCCCCCC
>SNQJ01S0000136.1:0-29300 GCA_010110895.2 Picea sitchensis
CTTTACTCTTACTGTCCATATACTGTATGCTGCTTGATAACACATGAAGAAATATTAATAATTGTTAAGAAGGTGTAAAATTGTTTAAGCTTATAAACAACTGATTCACCCCCCCCTCTCAGTTGTATTAGTATTTCCAACATCATCTACCCGTTCCTGCCTTCATTTACTCCAAGCAGAAACCAGGAGTGGAATCGTATTCGATGGCACCTGTAAATCACGATAATCCCCTTCGACGACTGGATTTGACACCTTTGGCCCATTTTCGCACAGCTCCTTTATTTCTTGGTGACCACGGGCTGTGACCCTATGCTATTATTCCCATAAGCGCTTTCGGCGTTCGCGAATAGGACGGAGCTGATCCTTTCTTATCATAGTCGCGATGGGTGAAACGCCGAAACGGCTCAATAGGGCACCACACATTCTTGAAATCTGACGGTCCTTAGCTCACCCGACGCTACTATGGGCCCCAGGTCCTGGATGCTCTCGCTATTTCACGCATCGGGGATACGACGATGTCGCACTTTGCTCCTTGAAATCGCGATGGGTGAATCGGCGATGAGCTCAATCGCACACCAGGTGTATTCTTCAGATGGACAGTTGAGACTGCCCCTTGATACTGTGGGCCCGACCCTGGGCGCTTTCGTCACTTTGGGGTTCGAGGTTTCACGATATAAAGTAATACGAAACTTTTACCCTTCGAACTTGCGATTTTCGAAAACCAACGCAGCCATATCTTGCGCCACGCGTCCTTAGGATGAATGGACAAGGGGGAATTCGATATTAAAAGGGATCCACCCTCGTTTATAGGCTCTCTTGAATTGACTTAGTGGTAGGACCATGGGCTCGACTCCTTAGGCGCTTTCGGCATTTCGCCAATCGACGATCTCAACTGCAACGAATGTGAGGCTCCTTGTTTCCTGAAACTCTGATCCCCGATACACTGACTGGAAGCCACCTGTCCCAATTGGATCGGATGACCCAGATTTGTCTTGAATCATTGGAGCTATCTCTTTCATTAACCCCGGGGCAACTTGGCAGCCCCAAAATCCCGACAACCGTTGATCAACTTTATAGGTGTATCTTGGTGGCCGTCAGCAAAACTTTGCCCATTCGCTCGAATTGTAACTGAAAAGAGGTTCCTCCATGCTGTGCATGGGCGCTACCCAAGGAATCCAACAGACCTGTGTACCTTTGTGCCCCGATACCAAAATTGTTTCTAACAGAGTCAACAAGGACAAATTATCACTCTCTCTTAGCCCACTTCCCACTAAATTCACATCTTTTTCAGTCCCGTGATCATCCCAATTACTAGCTCTCTTCCCCCCTTCAATCTACACAACCCAAAGAGTGGATCCCTTCTCTGCAATGAATTCCATCAATATATCACACCCCTTTCCAAGCTCTATCACAAACTAGCCAGGAAAATCTCAATGTTGGGATCTACATGGATTCTCAATGGAAATTTTCACAACAAAATTACATTCTTGATTTAGCCTTTGGTTACAGGATTATATCTCTTCCCTTGCAACTCCCATCATGCTAGAATGATGGACATAATAATTGACTAAATGATGGTTAAAATGATCCCCTAGCTTCCAAAAACAAGGAAAAATTATGCATGCTTTGAACTTGTCACTTGACACTCAAATAAATCCACCTAACTACCTTAACACATATCCTAAATTTGATTTGTTCTTTATCATAAGCTAAGCTAAGGACTTTGGGTTACAATAAAATATTATATTCCCTATATTTTTTCCCTTTCAGACCCCTTATCTCCCTCGAGTTCCTCTGTCGTGAAATCATATCCCCCCATCATTTTAGTCCCCCTTGTCTTGTAACCAGTGATGTATTTTTATTAATAAATTTAATGTACATCATTTACTTTACTTGGACCTTGGCCATACTATTTAGATCATAGCCTAATCCACATATATACATTACATTATGGGGGTCAAATATGGGGTGTTGCATTCCCCTCCCTCTTATTTTTTCACTATCCTTAGTGCACACCACCATATAGGTGTTCATATATTTACATATTTTTACATTAAAACATCAAAGTAATTGTAGGTATGCTTTCCACATTGCATATTCTAGCTCTCATGTCACATCCTCAGGGTTGTAGTAGGTCCACTAGACCTTTACCTACCTGATGGATTTGTTCTAGATCACCTTGACTTTCCGATCTAGGATACACACTGACTCTAATTGAAATCCCCCTTTTGGTTCCACCTAAATCGGAGTCCAATCAATGACATGGTTAGGATAATATACATAGTTTTTCAATAAAGATACATGAAATACATTATGCACATGCATGGATGCAGGAAATTCAAGAATATATTAAACTTTCCCTATCTTGTCTAGTATCTTGAATGGTCCACAATATCTAGTTTCCATCTTTGTGTAGCTTCCCAACTTTAGTGAACTTCTCTTTGGCTTCACTTTCATAAATAAACATTCTCTCACTTGGAATTCTATGACTACTTTTTCCTTGTCTACATATCTTTTCTACTTATCATGGGTTGCCTTCAAATTCTATTTCATTTTGAGCTTCTCAAGCCCAAGCACTAGTCTATCTATTGGATTGTCCTAGATCACTATAACATTACACTTTTTTCCATACAATGCTTCAAATGGGATCATTTTCAAGGATGCATGATACCCATTGGTGTATGCAAATTCAAATAAATGTAAATACTCTTCCCATTTGGATGACTTGTTCATCACAGACATTCTCAGCATGTCCTCGATTACTTAGTTGACCCTCTCTATCTATCCATCTAACTATAGGTTATATGTTGTATTGAAGTTAAAATTTGTGCCAAATACCTTAAACAACCCCTTCCAAAATTTTGAAGTAAACTTGGAATCTCAATCTGACACAATGTCCTTAGGTACTCCATGTATCCTAGAAATTTATTTCATGTAAATATCTACAATGTTGGTTGCCTCATGTGTCAACTTCACTAGAATAAAATAGGCATCCTTTGTGAGATTATCCACCACTACCATGATGGAATCATATTGCTTCATTGTTATCGGTTTCTTGGCAATGAAATCTATTGAAACAACTTCCCATTTCCACCCAGGAATGGGTAATGGTTGTAGCAATCTAGTTGGATGTCTATGCTTATCCTTTAACTTTTGACATTCCATACATATGGCTATGTAATCGACCACATATTTCTTCATTCCTAGCCAAAAATGTTAGCCTCATATTCCTGCAATCATCTTTTGATATCTTGGGTGTCCAACATATGGAACATTATGCATTTCCTTCAACACTAAATTTCTCAATTCCTGAGAATTTGGAACAAAAATTTGTTCCTATACATGAGAATTCCATCATTTTCTAGCCTGTAATATTTAAATTTATGTCATAAATTAGCTTGTTGTACACCTTCTTTAACTTGCAAATAATGTTGGTCTATAAAAACAACTTCTAAAATTATTATTAAATTTGAACTATACATACTAATGATTGTAGCATGCATTTCATGCACCTTCCTGTTGTGTGCATCAACCAGTTTATTCTCTTTACCTTTAATATTTTTTATTTCAAGGTCATATTGATCCAAAAAAGGATCCAGAGAAGGCTAAGAACAACTCAGAACTTACAGAGACAACTTAGGAYGCTCATAATGGCTCTAGTAGACAGAGAAAGGGAAAAAATTCAAATTTCTCAAAACTTAGTGAAAATGGCATGATAAAAAAGATCGCGTCGCAAGATTTATAACGACGCAAATGGATCATCAAACGAAGTTACGGATTGAAATCTATTCGTAGTAAAAGTTTGGTCAACCTAGCCCAGTCATCAAGGGATGAGTCAGCATATGTACTGCTAGCGTCAACATCCGTACAACACACATGGTAGGAGAAATGAAGTGACAAGTGGCATGCTGATATCGGCATGATGACATGGCAGCAGTAGAGGCTTCCACGTGTCACCTGATTTTAGCATTTTTGGACCGATCCATGGACTAATCAGATCGTGCCACGTCACAGTCTGTACAGTCTGCACGACTGATGTGGCATGATGAAGTGGTGTGTTGACTTGGAAGGTGGCAATGTGGACTAGTGAGAGGCCACCATGTGGCCCAACAGGGGCTACCACGTGGTATGTAGGAAAATCCCAAGGATAGTGTGTGAACAAAATTTTGGAAAAAATAAGATTGGCAGGTCCGTCAAATCCGATGGACCACGCCAACCATAGACACAGTTTAAATCGTTTGGAGAAGGTTTTGGAGTCACCACTAAAATGGAAGAATGAAACTATATATATATATATATATATATATACCATATATATATATACCATATAACAATACATTACCAAAAGGAGCATCTGTGGGGTTTGACCCCGAGACCTCCGCCCATAACCAATGCCTTAAAGAATTCCCCCTAACCAATAGGCTATGGTTGTTACATGGTAACCACTTCTCGGATTATTTCTTAAGTGTTGCATCCACCCAGACATAAGGGGAGGCATGCAGACCGTATGACCATCTGGGCACCAATTTTGATGCAAGGACAATGATAATTGCAGGTTGAAGAGGGCATGGAAAATGAGACGAAATTCTTCTTGGGCATGGGACTGATAGAGTCGGATTGAGGCATGGAGACAATAGTTTTTGGGTAATTTGACACCACGGATTCAGTGGTACTATCTGTTTTCTGATCTGAGCATTATTTATGTAGCTTGATTTCAGAATGAGGTATACTTATGTATTTTGTCAAATTCTTTTGTTGAGTTAATGAAAGAACCTACCCAATTGAGAGCAAGACCCGAAGACATAGTCCACAAGGGACGAACTCCGTTATCAATTTTGTTTTTCATATATGATTCTTATGTCTCTTCATTTTTTAACTTTTCCTTCTTTAATGGTGTACTTTAATTTATTCTCATTTAATGCAATTTTTTATAAGTCACGAAGAAAATAACCTGGATCATGTTGGTATCAGAGCAGTCGTCTTTGACTTGAATTGTTGAGTGTGAATGCTTATTGGGGCCAAGCATAAGTAGGGTGAAGGAACTCTTAAGAATTTCAATCTTGAAGTTGGTTGTGCATCCCGAAGGAAGAAAATGGAAGAAGAGGACAAGCGTGATGAACATGAGAAAAAATTTCACATGGTCTTTTATCGCATGTCAGAAATGGTCGAACGAATGTATGGATATTACGATAAGAGGATGAAGAAGAAAGCGAAGAAAAAGGAAGCACATGCAGATGATGATGCTTCAGTAAACCAAGGGGCAGGAGGAGATCCTCCTAAGCCTCCATCTTCACCTTCAAGTTCTAGTTATTCTTCCTCTGAGCATTCTCATCATTCTCATCATTCTGGCCATAAAGCCTCTTTTAAGAAACCATTATTAAAGATTGATGTAAAATTTGATTTACCTATGTTTAATGGAGATGGTAATCCTGAAAAAGCTAGATAATTGGATCCAATAGGTTGAAGTGTATTTTCGTGTCCAACATATTTATGAAGAGGAATTAAAGTGCATCTGGCTTCTCTTCAGTTGGAAGGCACTGCTCTCATATGGTGGGAGAGAAAGCTTCAGGACAAAAGTAAGTGTGGTAATATTCTTTTCTCGTGGTCAAAATTTAAATCAACGATAAGGAAGAAATTTTATCCATTAGGGTATTTACATAAATCAATGATGGAATGGAAAACTTTAAGGAAAACTAAAGGTCAAACTATACAAAGTTTGATAGAAGAATTTAGGAATAAATCTCTTGCATTGAACATTCCTTTGGATTCTTATGAAAATTTAATGAACTATATTGGCGCACTTCATAGTTATATTCATCATACTTTTCTCTTGTTTAACCCCACTAGTCTTGATGAAGTTTGTGTGCAAGCCACTCACCTTGAGAACAAGGGGAAACATGTTCAAGAATATCCCATGAAGAAACCTTCCAATCTCCCACATAAAAATTTTAAGAAATTTAAGAGGAAGGACAAGAAGACCGCAACAGTGAGGAGAGAAGGAGGAAAACCATCTTGCACTCATTATAATAAAAGCGTTCACGATGAAGAACACTGTTGGAAACTACATCTAGAAAGGAAACTGAAACATTTCGATGGAAAGGGGAAGACAAAAACAATTGCTACAATGTGTTGAGAACTCAACACACCCTAAAATGTCTATGTCAAATTTGACTTTTTGGGTACCATTTAATCTTTTTGCACTGTCTAATTTGACCTCAGTATGAAGAATGTTTCCTTTTCTTATCATTTTGGTTTCCATTTGAGTCTTTCAAAGTTTTCTCAAGCATGCGAAAATCATTAATTTAAAAGACTAATATTTAAATTAGAGAATTGATAGTCAAAACTTTCCCCCGACGTGATTAAAGAATTTGACATTGGAAAGGACTAAGCGTGGAAGAAAACTCTAGATATAACCAAAGCTACCGAGTCTCGATATTCGTCGGCATCGGCAGACACGATATTTATTTCACGACAAGAAGCACCGATAATATTTCCTATGACCGATCCCTTTGGCATCGACGAACGACTAAAAGAGTAAGCACTCACGAAGAATGAAATGATATCACCGATCGTTGACTTTCGAAACGTTTTTGACATCGGGGGTTTTTGAGTACGATAACCCACAAAGGAACTACACGATGGAACTATCTCTAAGAGCCGATCCCTGATAACTTCCGACCTCAATGAGTTTTTAGAAGGATAGCCCTTGGAGAACATGATAAGTCAACCCCCGATTGCCAACCCCGATACCTTTCGGCCTCGACAATACCATGTTTATTTTAATGCACGTCTTTTGTTGAAAGACACAACTCCAAATGAGATATATGGTCAAACTACATGTCCTATGTTGCCATCTGTCATTGCCCCAGTAATCAGACATACGATCTAGTTTTCCCTGGAGTCATTACTATCTAATGAGACCCACATCGCACCCCGAACCATTTTTACCACATCAACATCGTACGACGAAATTCGTCGTTGTCGAAATTTTTCTCAGGAGGATACCGATGGACACATGCATAAGGATATCGTCGATTCTCGATCTGCCCACTAAGAAAATGACGCGATGGGACGTTTTATCTCTGAGATACGCTAGATACGTCGCATTTAAAGGAATAATTAATTCCATAATATCACATTAGTTTCTAATTCATGCACGAATGAAAAGGATTGTTTGAACATGTAGATACGGTGCATCTCCCTCTGTGCCTTTTCCATCAACCCATGTAGAATTTATTTGCAGATATTCAACGGTAGATTGTTTTGAATTTCACCCATTAATTATATTAACTGATTGATATGACTGGTAGGATCTCTTCTGTTATATTCTTTGAGTCATTGTAAACAAGGTTATTATGTGCGTGAAGGAGTTCAGAACACCCAGAGGAGAGAGATGAGCAATCTGGGGATAGCTTCCAAGGTCTAGTGAGTATTAAACAACAATTTAGCAAGTGTTACAGGTATGTACCTGTCTTTGGATTTTTTATGCTTCATTTCATACGTTTTACCCAATGTTACTCTATACACTTGCCTAAAGGATCATTTTCGGTTGCAGGAACGATGCCTCCGAAGAAACCGACCGCCAGGAAATCTCCAAGAGCACCAAAGCTACAAGAACCAGAGGTGGGAAAAGGTTCCTCCCTAGTGGTTGAAAGATAATTGGAATTTTCTCCAAAGCCGGTGCATGTCATCAAAACAACCACCAATAAAGATTTCATTCAACCCCCGGCCTTTGGAGACACAGAGGCGAACATTGGGACCAAGATAGTATTCCCACACTAGGAGGAAATTTTCAATAAAATCAAGTGGGAGGTGTTCCCTGAATATACCCCACACAACAATCTTGATACGAGGAGACTCGACGATGAAGTCCTCTCGAATGTATGAAAGGTGTATATGCACATGGTGGCGAGCATGACTTCGGTATTCCCCTACATCGAACTCTTGAAATGGCTTATCGATCACACTGACACACAAATGTGTTTGATTAATGACGACAACGGTGAGTGTGTCAGGGTTTTCCTCCCAGTGGAAGTGAAAAATTACTACAAGATCAGAGAGCCGGAAGAATGACTAAAAACCAATTTTGTTGTAAGCTTCTATGAGAAAAATGACACCAGCAAGGAAATCGCATCGTGGTGGAGAGAGGATAATTTTTTTACCAATCGGACCTCCGGCTGGTACCTAACTGCTAACCTGAGGGATCCGTACATCTATCTAATAGACCTCCTTTGTCGATTGCATGGGGAGAAAGAATTCTCCAGGTTTTCATAGGCTTGGATGCCTCTAGCTTATACAGTAGCCATTTCCGGAATAGGTTTTAACTGGGGTGCCATCATCTCCAAACAGCTGAGCACTTGCATATGACAGGCTCAAATGCCGAAAGAGGGAGAAACCCCATCCTTCTATATGGATTCTTATTTATTGGATGTCATTTGTGCCATAAATGTCTATCCCGGAATGAACTTGAGCTAGAACACATCAGAGATCCTGGTCCATGTGTATTTTGGCATCTTGTGGGAGAACAGGTACAAGAAATCATACTCTCTCATCTGTGATCAGTTTATCACATGTATTTATTTCTTGTTGTTCAATAAAGAGTGCCCAAGGTTGTCGGATGTAACCAAAAAGGTTGTATGGAAAGTTTTCCATTGGTATCTAGATGAGCGCGATACTTACATCACGGTTTTCGACGCCATTGATGCACCCCATCTGTTACCTGTATATTTCCCTGATCGACTGGTAGTAGGGGAAATTTGTTATCAGACCATCCTGCAAGGTTATAATGCTACTTTGGTAAAGGATAAGAAGCATGCCTTCATACCCTATGGGTTTCATATTGGTTTCTACATGGTAAAGGACATCGTCCAGGCTAAGAAAGAAGGGCTAAGCCAATTGGAGTTCTGATTCCAGAATGGTCATTTTCGCAAGCACGACCCCAAGGGTCTGGTCCTAAAGCACGTGTCACAGGTATTATCCTACTAGGAAGATTCCCATCACATGTTTGAGGATGAGATCTTCACCGAAAATGCTCAAAGTTGGGATGAGGTGGTGGAAAGGATGGCTAACCCTAAAGAAACTAGGTTTAAGGCCATGAGCTGGGATGAGAAAGAAACAATATTGGAACAATCGACTTAATAAATCCTCAGGTCCAGCGAAGAAAGGATATCACCTGAATCTGTCGAAGTGGTGGAAGCTCCTCAAGAAACCACCGAAACAACAAAGATTTTCCAGGTAACCCCCGTACAAGATAGGAATTTCTCTAAGGTTCAAGCTGTGCAGGGGATGGGGGGAATCATGTATCAACAGGCCTAGAAAATAATGAAGAGGATGAAGGATTACCCGGACCTCGTCAAATTGCTAAGGCTTCTGACCAATAGCCAAGAAGAAATCCTGGTAGGGCCAAGTGACCTTGATTTCATGAACCTTGATAACATCAATGGGTCAGATGACCCTGAATCCACAATGCCACAAGTTGGATCGTCGATAGGTGTGACGAATCAACCAAATAAAGTTTGGGTATCAGTAGAAACAAGCACACCTAATCCATTGAGCGATTTTATAAATATATATACTGATGATGAAATCCTGGAGGCATCTCGCAGGACCCTTGTGCGTGTCCAAGAAGAAAAGGGACCTAAGAAGACTTCTTCTCATGTTATTAAGGTCCAAACCTAGGAGATCCCACGAAAGGAAATACAAACCAAAAATTTTCTCGACACAAATAGGCTTGATGCACCGAAAACCAGAGCAGACAATCCGAAGGGAAAGTTAAAACCAGATGAGCCAAAGGAAGGATCCCCACAAAAGGAAATCGACGTTTCAATGACCGATGACCAAGTAAGTATTGAGTCTTTTCCCGATGCATCTATTCTTCCCAATACTCAGATCCCCAACAAGCTACAAATGGAGGTTGGGCCTTCAGAGCACAACGAGAAAGTTAAAGAACCCGATATTGAACAAGTATACACCACCGAAAATTTGGGAAACACACTCACATGGGATGACCAGCAGATTCCTGAACTTATGGACAAGGTAGCCGATATTTATGTGATCTCCTATGATCAAAATAGGAAGGCCATCGTCGAGAGAACTACAAAGAAAAGGAGGATCACGTTGGATCGCTCCATCCTCATCACTACAGAGGAAAACTTGATAAACAAACAAAATGACAGAACATCTGAGCTCCTTGGTGTGGGAATGACGCTCTAGGATGCCACCTTGGACAGAGCCAAATGAGATGAAAAGTAGTTGGTCACCACCCTGAAGGAGATAGAACATTTATGCCACCTGGATGAATACTATCAAGATGCCACTCAGACCATGGTATACCTTAGAATCAAGCTTGAAGAATCTTATAGCCAATTCAAAAAAGAGAGGAACCTTTTTACTGAAAAGATAGTTGATCTCCAGGAAGACACTCTCATGGCACTTGAAATTTGCAAGGATATGGAGAGGTGGCATGAAAGGGCGCATAAAGCCATCGAGAGACTCGAATATATTGATGCATTTCAATAGGGCCAGGATAAAGAATAACCCGACATCCAGATGCTGGGAAAAAGTAGTCTTGATCGCATGAAGTGATCAGTCGAGTATTGGGCTAAGATGTCTCAGGAACCACAATGAGAAATTCAAGATATTTGGGCCAAATGCGAGAAACATTGGGGGAAAATTAACAAAGCAATGAAGGATATCAGACTCCGCAAGTTTGGCAACCATGACAACTTCGTCGACTTGTGCGACATAGTCGAATCGCATACCAAGAAAGATTTATTATGGGCCGAAGAGATAGAGAAGGTGACCGATGCAACGCCAGGACAAGTGAAAATATTTATGGAACATTTGATTAGAGCTCAGACTGTGATACAACAGTTAAACACCAGTCTAGTGAAGTACTAAGCGCATGCGGTGGAGGTCAGAAGAATTTACGCGGCTCCAATGGAGCAACACAGATTTCCATGGGCCCAAACTTGCAAGGAGTTGTTTATCAGTTGGTCGGAGTATGAGGAAAGTCACCCTTTCAAGTGATATATTGAGTTTACTGTTAAATAAATTGTTAGAAGAGGATGCCACGTGGCGAAGTTTGTTTGGTTTAAACTACACTTAGCCGTTATTTTCAGTTGAATTTTATCTTATAAATAAGAACATCGACCAATTAGTTAGGGGTCGATGATTGTTGCAAGAAACTCTTCTATTTTGGTTTTGTCAAGAATTATTTCCGAGATACCATTAATTGAGATTCACAAGGGTGATTTTAAGGATGGAAATTTATTTTAAAATGTAGAAACCTTGGCGAATATGACTAATCCTTCATATGCCAACTATAAATGTTTGGCGACATTTTTGTAAAAATATTCAAATTTCTAAGGATTTTATATAGCTTTTATAATTTTTTGGCGAATTTTAAGGTAAAATAATTTTATCCTATAGAATTTGGGCGAATCATTTTTAAAATAGTGAATCTCGTTTTTTGAAAAAACCATGGAAAATTAGCCCATGGGCAAAATTTAGCCCCTAAAATCATCCATGAGATTCGAGAAGTCCTTCTGGACCAGAGACAAAATTATTTTCATCAAATGCATGTGATTGGACATGGAGAAGAACTATTTCCTATGTTGTTTCATGAATCATGTTGTAATGATTAAGATCTATTTAATCTTTTGTCAAGTTATCTCGTGAAATATTTTTTTGTTCTTTACTTTAATGATGAAGATGAATCATGGTGTTATTATTTGATAGATGATTAAGCAGGTGAATTATTTTTCTTACCATTACCTTATCGTATATGTGTTTTCTTTCTGGTAATTAGTTTCTCAGACAGTAATTGGATGCTCACATGGTTAATGTATTAGTACTAGGCATGTGGTATATAATTTTCGTCTTCATGCTTGAGCAACAAGTTATCCCAAGTTCATCCTCTTCCCCAGTAGTTAGAACTTAATATTTTTTTGTTGCCAAGTTGGTTTATACTAGATTACATCTCATATTGGTCCAACCCAAGAGAAGATACAAAAATATATAGTTCGAACTGAAGGAAGAGCCTTCACAAGAAAACATAAATCCCATCGATAAATTGGTCAGATCACAAGATCTGGAGAACCATTCCACTATTAAACGCTGCAGAGTCTAATTGGGCCTCAGTGGCAGGTTTGGTTCCTACTGTTGAATCAAGGGATTTAGGACCCATCAACAGAATTGGTGCTAGAAGGAGGGCTGAGAATGAATGGCTGGATATATATTTTACATAGTATTTCAAACAACCTATAGATTCAAAACAGCCCACATGCATGACTAATCATTCCCAAGACATCCCACACACATTGAGTACTCACCCCAGCCCGAGGAAGAATCTTTTCACCCTGAAATACCTTACGCTCTTCCTCATGAGGAAGTAAATCAATTTAGAAGAATCATAAGAGCATACACCCGAAATATCGGTGTGTTTTCCTTAGCTTCAATACTCCATTGAAGAAAAAAACAAAGAAGACTAGTGGTTAGCATTCCCGACGGGGTTTTTGTGCACTCGGTAGAAGACTTAATAGATTTTGCAATCACCGAAATACAAGATCCCCTTGATCTAATACCAGAAATGCTAGCTGGCGACATCTCTGAACCAGACGAGTTTTTGGAAGAGGAGTTTAACTTAGAGTCTGAAGATATGGAAGGAAACAACGACCATAATGAAGAAAGGGGGAACCCACCTCTGAACAATAAACCCTGGTTCTCCAGTGATGCTTTGGCCCTCCCAGGACCAATCCATAACCTTCCTCGACATCCAAAGAAGTTACTTCCTAAGTTCGATCCCAAAACCTCAGGATTGCCTGAAGATCATATCAAGAAATTTATACTAGCGATCAAGCTTATGAACGTCCATCATGAAGACATAGTTTGCAGGTTGTTCCCCTACACTTTTGAGAAATCAACCTCCACATGGTACATTAACTTACCTGTAGGATCCATAACTAGCTGGACAAAGTTTCAAAAATATTTTCTAGATAAATTTGCAGAAGAGACTACTACGGGAGCTCTGATGGCTGACTTGTTCACCGCCACCATGAGTTTGAAAGAGAAGGTTAAAGATTTCAATCAAATATTCACGACCATCTTAAAAAAATTCTATCCTGAAGTCAAACCAACTGAAGAGTTTCAAATCGAAGTATACGCTAATGTGCTCCCAACTTCTATTTCCATATTTGTGAAGAGGGATGCCAAACAAATCTTAGTTGAGAATTTTGAAGAATCTAAAACGATAGAATTCCAGATGAAAGGGTGTAAAGAAGGTCAGGTCTCTTTAATTAAGAAATAAGTTCAACCTCCTCCCAGGAGAGGACTCCTTTTGACTAGACCGCCAGGGAAACAAGCAAAACAGACTCCTGACAAGGGTAATGGAGACATAGAAGATCTACAACACATGGTTAAGAAATTATCAAACGAGATCATAGACATGAAGAGAAACATAGGGGAAGGAAACCAAGGCCAAAGGCCCTATAATCCCTTCTTTAAAAGGAACCCTTCGTTCAAATCCATTGAACCTCCCCCAGCTAAATTGAATATCGATGTAGGAAATGTCGCATCTGATTCCTTCTATAGTTATCACCAGGAAAACCACTCTGAAAGAGACTTCCCTCAATGGGTGCATGCCATGAATTTGATGGCCAACCAGATTTTAGATGACGTTTCCCTAACCGAACAACTAAGAAGTTCGGTTATGAATGTTGCTGACCAAGAAGAGATTGACCCACCAGAAGATACAACCATGCTGATATGGGATCCTGACCTAATTATGCCTTCTGACGACCTATTTCAGGTTCAAAAACCACATGCAGAGATCTCAGTTGTGAAAAATAGAAGTAAAGGTCCTCCTGTCTCAAAGGATCCTACTACCACTCGAACGTCATGAGAAAGGTCAACCCCCGATCACCCGAAAGAACATTTTGCTCCCTGTAAGAATCCTATTAGTATCCATACGCGAGAATTGACCAAAGTGGAGTACAACGTAGTTGAAGATATGAAGAAGCTGAAGGCTAATATATCGATTATGGACATATGCAAAATCCCTCAGCAAAAATATTTCCAACTACAAGCGTTGAAATCAGTAGAAAACCCTACGACAAACAATGAGCAGCAAAGAAATCTAACTTCCACAGATCTAGTAAATAAACCAACTATGAATACCTACTCAGAAGATAAGAAGGGAAAAAAATTCGTCCCACCGTTTCTCTTAACGTTTGAAGTCTTCAACATGAACCTCCACAATTGTTTGGTAGATTCAGGAGCATCTTCCAACATTATGCCCTTGTCTATTTTCAAAACATTAAATGTTGTTCCTCTCAAGAGAGATAAATATGTGATACAACTAGACAAAACCCAGGTCAAAGTCATGGGGGAACTCAGAGATGTAATGATCAGGATAATGACACATCCTAAGCTTGTACAAGTGATTGACATCATTGTAGTAGACATCCCAGAGGCCTATGGGTTATTACTAAGTTGATATTGGTCTAATAAGTTAAACAAGTAATTTTGTACAGAATCGACACACCTTTGGCTACCACTGAAGGGATACAAGAATATGATCAGAATCGATAGGGAGAGATACCTGAAACATACAGTCATTGATATAGAAACCCTGAACGAACCCTCATCCACATATTTCCCCGTGCTGGGCAATTATTCCTGTGATTCCCACTTCGGGAACTTTTCTCCTCTTTTATCTGATGTCCTTCTCACTCAAAACTATGAAATGGTTTTTCAAGAGAAGTCATCGATACTGACAGAAAACACCCTCTTCTGTCAAGACCCTATGCTACAGATTACAGAACAAAAGATAGTGGAGCAAGAAAGTAATAAGAAAGAGGAAAAGGGCTATTTTCGTTCATAAATTTGGACCATATACTTTGATGGATCTAAATCACAGGAAGGATTAGGCGCAGGGTGCATCCTCATTGATACAAAAGGTAAACGTCATTTCCTGTCCTGTAGACTAGAATTCAAATGCACCAATAACATCGTTGAGTATGAAGCTCTAGTACAAGGGTTAAAGAAATCCATAGACTTAAACGTCAAAGAATTGAAATTTTTCAGAGACTCGGAGATTATAGTTAGACAAGTAAGGAATACTATACATTGCAATTCTCTGTACCTAAAGAATTATCAGCAGAAGTACATAGGTTAATAGAGCATTTTGAAGCTTTCAATATCACTATGATCCCCAGAGAAAAGAATACCCTTGCTGATTCCCTGGCCACAACTGCTTCAAGGCTGTCACCTCTAGAAGATTATGAACCCTCCCGATTCACTATGGAACTACTCTACAAACCATTGGTGCCTAACAAAATTTCTAATTGGAAAGTCCTTTAAGGAGATGAACAGATAATAAACTTCCTGAATAACCAAGACAATTTCAAAGATTTGGCCTTCGATGATGAAGTATTCTAGGAGAAATAAAAAAAACTGATCGTCAGACAGGTCAACGTATTGACAGATCAAAATCTCACACCATCCCGAAAGGGATAGCTAATTTGGAAAATGTGTTTGACCTAAAAGAATGATTTAGGGGGCCTAAAAATCCAAAGACCAGTAGCTCTTGTCCCCTGCATGAAACTATAAATCTTGGAACCCCAAAAAACCCAAAGAATGTGAATCTCGAAAAGACTATATCTAAAGAGGAAAGAAAGGCTTATCTCAAACTATTCAGTCAATATCAAGATGTCTTCGCATGGTCCTATCGAGATCTAAAAACTTATGACACCCATTTCATTCAACACACTATACCATTAAAACCTAAGGTGAAACCCTTCCAAAAGAAGCTCTGAAAGTATCACCCATCCCTGGAACCTCTCATGTATCAGGAAATAAAGAAACGTTTAGATGCCAAGATCCTCTTCCAGGTTAGGCATTCCGCATGGGTAGCAAATTTGATTCCTGTGAGGAAGAAGTCTGGAGAAATTTGCTTATGCATAGGTTTTAGGAACCTCAACAGAGCTTCAGAAAAGGAAAATTACCCAGTCCCACTAATGGAGAAACTCCTGCAGACCATGTCTGGCTCGGAGATTTTCTCTCTATTAGACGATTTCTCAAGTTACAACCAAGTCCTAGTTTTGGAGGAAGATCGTTTGAAAACTACCTTCTGAACCAAGTGGGGAACCTTCACTCGCATGCCTTTTGGGCTAATCAACACAGGAGAAACCTTCCAAAGGGCCATGGATGTAGCATTTAGGGGACTAATCAACAAGTGTGTGGTAGTGTATCTAGATGACATAACTGTGTATTCCAAGAACAGAGAAGAGCACATCCAACACTTAACTCAGATTTTCAAAAGGTGTAGGAGATATGATTTATCCTTAAATCCCAAGAAAATGATTTTCAGCATCGAGGAAGTTAAGTTTCTAGGCCACATTATATCTCAAGCAGGCATTCACATAGACCCAGAAAGGATTAAGGCCATAGCTCAACTCCCATTGCCTCACAACAAGAAAGCTATGCAGTCGTTTTTCGGGCAAATCAATTTCGTGAGGAAATTCACTCCCGATTTCGTGGAAACTATCAAACCCTTACAAAGGATGATTCACAAAGATGTCAAATTTAAGTGGGATGATGAACGAAAGGATTCTTTCAACAATATTAAAACTGCTATATCCCAGGGCACTGTGTTATGAAGTCCCGATTTCAATAAGGATTTATTCCTCTATACTTTTTCCTTCAACCAGTCGTTAGTTGCAGTATTGAATCAAAAGGATGATGACAACAATGAGGCTTTGATGTCATTCATGATCACTAATCTCCAAGGAGCCGAACTTAATTATCCTGCTGTTGATAAATAGGCCTATGCTGTATATAAGGCAGTAAAGCACTTCAGGTCTTACATCCTCAAGAACCACACCAAAGTGATTGTGCCTCACCCTGCGGTCTCGTCCTTTTTTACTCAGCAAGGGATGGGGGAAAGAAGAGGGAACTGGATGGCAGTGGTCCAAGAATTTGATCTAGATATAAAACGTACCAAACTAGTTAAAGGGAAAGGGTTGTGCAAACTCGTAATTGAATCCTAGGACCAAGTAAATGAAGATTATGGATGGGAGAATGAAATGGAATTATGGTGTGGTGAAGCTTCATACATTTCCCCAGGGCCAGAGTCTTTTTATGAGAATTTAACTTATCTCCTACACCATGGGACTTGTCCAGCAAATCTCAACCCTAGGGAAAGGAGAGATCTCAGGTTTAAGTTTTCACAATATCACCTCATAAATTCGGTACTCTTTTAGATTAATTATGATGGGTTACTCTTAATATGTCTCGAACGTGAATACACAAACAAAGTTTTGAAGGAGCTCCATGATGGCCCTTCCAGTGGACATTTTGCAAGAAACACCACCACTCATAAGACACTGAGAGTTGGCTATTATTGGCTGACCTTGTTCAAAGACTCCCACACCTACTCAAGGAATTGTAAAACTTGTCAAGTAAGCACTAGGAGGGATAAGAGAGCAACAATCCCACTCCAACCAGTGACTATCTCTAGGCCTTTTTTGCAATGGGGGTTGGATATCATAGGAGAAATCTCACCCAGTTCTTCGAAACAACACAAGTATATACTTACTGCCACCAATTATTTCACGAAGTGGGAAGAAGCCATCCCTCTGACTAAAGTAAATGGGAAGGTGTTGATCCAATTCATAGAACAACAACTGATCACAAGGTTTGGTGTCCCTTCTGTTCTATTTTTTTATAATGCATCTTATTTTTCTTCCACCTGATTGACATAGTTTTCTCTGGACAAAGGAATCATAATTAGGTACTCTGCAAATTATTATCCACAGGGAAACAGGGTGGCAAAATCAACTAATAAGAACCTAGTGAGAATAGTAAAGAAGATGGTTGCAGACAACCAAAGGAATTGGCATAATCTACTCCATAACGCTCTGTGGGATGATAGGGTCACACCCAAGGAAGCTATAGGAAATTCCATGTACTTTATGGTTTATAGGAAGGAATCCATTCTCCCAAATGGGATTTATCTTCAATCTCTTCAACTAACCGAAGATTCCAGCGGGGAACCCTCATTAGTCATACAACAAAGAATTAATACTCTTCTCATGCTAGAAGAAGAGAGAGAAAAGGATAATTCAAAATTTCTATCTCACCAACAGATAGTGAAAAGATGGTTCGATAGGCATAAGGCTAAAGAGAAAAAATTTGAAGTAGGAGACTTAGTCCTAAAATGGGACAGAGCAAATGAGCCAAAAAGGAAGCATTCTAAGTTTCAAAATCTGTGGCTTGGACCATGGCTGAGAATATGGGGTAGGAACTTATCAATTACAAAATTTGAGGGGGGAACCTAATGCCCTCGCAGTAAATGGCCAAGCCCTCAAACAATACTTCCAATAAAAGAAATAAAAATTGTTTTTGTTTTGTATGAGTGTTTTGATGATTGTGAAATGCGTTTTTTGTTGTTTTCTTTTGCTTTTTGGATTTCTCTTCTTTTGAAAGTTGTGTTTATAAATACAATGGTCAACCTTAAATCATGTGACATAGCGAACTTTGTTCCTAAATCATCACTCACATACAAACACAAGGAGTGTTGAGGAACTTGTGGTTTCTTTGAGGATTCCTCTATCTAACCTGTGCAAATGAACAACTTCAGAGAAATGTCAGAAGTGTCTTCTTAGTGGTTTTGTAAGACCTTAAGGGAAATATGGTATGTTGAAAAGGACTACATGAAACCCAGAAGACAAAGCTAGCTAAGGATTCACCTTAACTGCCTCATTTTTGCAAAATAAATAGACGTCATCCTCTGCCACTCACTCAGGGCATTCTGTCGAAATAAAATTTACTTTATCAAAAGAGTGAAAAATAGGAGAGGGTATGCAGATATCTTCGTCGGGGCTATGGATGATCGCGGGAAGCGTCGGAGCAAGGTCTGTGATGTTGGGGTGACTCCACCAGGGCTATGGACTCTCACTCGCAGTGGAGCAAGGTCTATGTTGTCGGGGTGACTCTGTCGGGGCTATGGATGCTCGCTAGTAGCGGAGAAACACTGAAGCTAGTGGATAAAGGTAACTAAAGGCTCCTTGMCAAGTGAATGATTTGCTAGGATTTTGTAAAAAGGGCATGAGTCAGGGTTACAGGAAATGAAGGAGGAATAAAGGTTGAAAACCACATGGGTAGGCCCAGAAGCATCAAACGAAAGATTCCAAATGTAAGGGTAAAAGAGGCTCTGATTTAAAACCAGTAAGGTTATCCACCAGATTACGTATCAGCCTAGCATGAAGGAAGAACAAAGATTCTACTTTCGCCCAGTGAATCACCATTTGTTGAGCAATCAACACACCCTAAAAAGTCTATGTCAAATTTTACTTTTTGGGTACCAGTTAATCTTTTTGCACTGTCTAATTCGACCTCAGTATGAAGAATGTTGCCTTTGCTTATCATTTTTTTTTTCATTTAAGACTTTCAAAGTTTTCTCGAGCATGCGAAAACCATTAATTTAAAATACTAATATCTAAATTAGATAATTGACAGTCAAAACTTTCCGCTGGCGTGCTTAAAGAATTTGGCATCGGAAAGGACTAAGCGTGAAAGAAAATGCTAGAGAGAGCCAAAGCTACTGAGTCCCGATCTTCATCGTCATCGACCGACGTGAGATTTCTTTCATGACAAGTAGCTCTGAGAATATCGTGGATGACCGATCCCTTTGGCATCGGTGAATGACTAAAAGAGTAAGCACTCACGAAGAATGAAATGATATCACTGATCACCGACTTCCAAAACATTTTCGGCATCAGGGGTTTTCGAGTATGATAACCCACAAAGGAACTATGGGATGGAACTATCTCTAAGAGTCGATCCCCAATAACTTTCGGCCTCGGTGAGTTTTTAGAAGGATAGCCCGTGGCGAACGTGATAAGTCAACCCCCGATTTTCGACCCCGATATATTTCGGCCTCGGCAATCCCAGGTTTATTTTAATGCATGTATTTTGTTGAAAGACACAACTTCGACTGAGATATACAGTCAAACCACCTGTCCTCTGTTTCCATATGTCATTGCCTGAGTAATCAAACATATGATCTAGTATTCCCTGGAGTCGTTACTAGCTCCTGAGACCCACGTTGCACCCTGAACCAGTTTTACCACGTGAGCATCATACGATGAAATTTGTCAGCATTGAAAGTTTTCTCAGGAGGATACTGATGGAAACATGCATAAGGATATCATCGATTCCCGATATTTCGATTAATAAAATGACGTGATGGGACATTTTAGCTCTGAGATACACTAGATATGACGCATGTAAAGGATTAATTAATTCCAAAATATTGCATTAGGTGCTAATTTGTGCGTGAATCAAAAGGACCATTTGAACATGCAGATACAGTGCATCTCCCTCCACGCCTCCACCGTCAACCCACACAGAATTTATTTGTAGAGATTCAGTGGTAGATTGTTTTGAATTTCACCCATTACTCATATTAACTGGTTGATATGACTGGTAGGACCTCTCTTGTTATATTCTTTGAGTCATTGTAAACAAGGTTATTCTATGTGTGAATGAGTTCGGAACACCCAGAGGAGTGAGACTAACAATCCATGTATAGCTTCCAAGGTCCAGTGAGTATTAAACAATAATTTAGCAAGTGTTACAAGTATGTACCGGTCTATGGATGTTTTATGCTTCATTTCATACGTTTTATCCAATGTTACTCTGTACACTTGCCTAAAGGATCGTTTTCAGTTGCAGGAATGATGCCTCTGAGGAAAACCACCACCAGGAAATATCCAAGAGCACCAAAGCTACAAGAACTAGAGGTGGGAGAAGGTTCCTCCCTAGTGGTTGCAAGACAATTGGAATTTTCTCCTAAGACGGTGCTCGTCATAAAAAAATCCACCAAGAAAGCTTTCGTTCAATCCCCTTCCTTTGGAAACACAGAGGTGAACATTGGGACCAAGACAGTATTCCCGTGCTGGGAATAAATTTTCAAGAAAATCAAGTGGGAGGAGTTCCCTGAATATACCCCGCACATCGATCCTGATACGAGAAGACTTGACAATGAAGTCATCCCAAATGTATGAAAGTCGTATCTGCACATGGTGGCGAGTAGGACTCCGGTATTCCCCTGCATCAAACTCCTGAAATGGATTATCTATCACACTGACATGAAAATATGTTTGATTAATGACGAAAATGACGAGTGTGTTTGGGTTTTCCTCCCAGTGGAAGTGCTGAATTATTACAAGCTCATAGAGCCGGAAGAATGACTAAACATTGATTTTGTTGTAAGATTCTATGAGAAAAATGACACCAGCAAGGCGATGGTGTCGTGGTGGAGAGAGGATAAAAATTTCACCAATTGGACCTCCGACTTGTACCCGACTGTTACCCTGAGGGATCCGTACATCTATCTAATGGCCCTCCTCTATCGATTGAATGGGGAGAAAGATTTCTCCAGGTTTTCAAAGGCTTGGATGCCTCTAGCTTATACGGTAGCCGTTTCCAGAATAAGTTTTAACTGGGGTGTCATCATCTCCAAACAGCTAAGCACTTGCATACGACAGGCTCAAATGCCGAAAGAGGGAGAAACCCCATCCTTCTATATGGATTCTTATCTATTGGATTTCATTTGTGCCAAAAATGTCTTTTCCAGAACGAACTTGAGCTGACACACATCAGAGCTCTCGGTCCATGTTTATTTTGACATATTGTGGGAGAACAGGTACAAGAAATCTCACTCTCTCATCTGCAATCAGTTTATCGCATGTATTTATTTCTTGTTATTCAAGAAAGAGTTCCCAAGGCTGTCGGATGCAGCCAAAAAGGTTGTATCGAAAGTTGTCCATTGGTATCTGGATGAGCGCGATACTTACATCAGGGTTTTCGGCACCACTGGAGCACCCCATATGTTACATGTATATGTCCTCGATCGATTGGTAGTAGGGGAAATCTGTTATCAGACCATCCTGCAAGGTTATAATGCTACTTTGGTAAAGGATAAGAAGCGAGTCTTCATACCCTATGGGTTTCATATTGGTTTCTACATGGTAAAGGACACCATGCAGGCCAAGAAAGAAAGGTTAATACAATTGGAGTTATGATTCTAGACTGGTCGTTTTCACAAGCATGATCCCAAGGGTCTGGTCTTGAAGCATGCATCACAGGAATCATCCTGTTAGCCATATTCTCATGACAGGTTTGGGGATGATATATTCACTGAAAATGCTCAAAGATGGGATGAGGTGGTGGCAAGGATGGCTGACCCTAAAGAAACCATGTTTAAGGCCATGAGTTGGGATTAACAAGAAAAAATCTTGGAATAATCGCCTCAAGAAATCCTCAGAGCTGGAAAAGAAAGGATAGCACCCGAATTCGTCGAAGTGGTGGAAGCTCCTCACTCAAGAAGCCACTAGAACAAAAGAGATTTCCCAGGTAACCCCAGTACAAGATAGGAATTTATCTGAGGTTCAAGATGTGCAGGGGATGGGGGGGACTTATGTATCAATAGGACTAGCAGATAATGAAGTGGATGCAGGATAACCTAGACCTCGTCTGATTGTCAAGGCTTATGACTGATAACCCAGAAGAAATATCGGCGGGGCCAAGTGGCCCTGATTTCATGAACCTTGATAACATCAATGGGTCAGATGACCCTGATTCCACAATGCCACTAGGTGGATCGCTAGTAGGTGTGACAAATCAACTAGAGACATGCTAGGTATCAATAGAAACAAGCATGCCTAATCCTTTGAGTGAGTTTATAAATACATATAGTGATGATGAAATCCCGGAGGCATCTCGCGGAACCCCTGTGCATTTCCAAGAAGAAAAGGGACCAGAGAAGACTTCTTCTCTTGTTCCCGAGGTCCAAACCCAGGAGATCCCATGAAAGGAAATAGAAACTGAAAATGTTCTGACACAAAGAGGCTCGATTCGCTGGAAAACTGAGCAGACAATCCGAAGGGAAAGTCAGAACCGAATGAGCCAAAGGAAGGATCCCTGCAAAAGGAAATCGATGTTTCAACGACCGATGAACAAGTAAGTATCGATTATTTTCCTGACGCCTCTATTATGATTGACACTCGTATCCCCAACAAGATATAGATAAAGGCTGGGCCTTTGGATCACAACGAGAAAGTTCAAGAACCCAATCTTGAACAAGTATACACCACCGAAAATTTTGGAAACACACTCACATGGGGTGATCAGCAGATTCCCGAACCTGTGGACGAGGTATCTGATATTTATATGATCTCCTACGATCAAAAGAGGAAGTCCATCATCCCGAGAACTACAAATAAAAGGAGGATCTCGTTGGATCACTCCATCCTCATCACTCCAAAGGAAAACTTGATAAACATAGAAAATGCCAGAACATTTGAGCTCCTGGGTGTGGGAATGGCGCTCTCGGATGCCACCTTGGACAGAGCCAAATGATATAAAAAGGAGTTGGCCACTTCCTTGAATGAACTAGAACATTTACGCCACCTGGATGAATGCTAATAGGGAACCTCTTAGACCATGGTATACCTAAGAAGGTAGTTCAAAGAAGCTTATAACCAATTCAAAAAAGAGAGGCACCTTTTTACTGAAAAGATAGTTGAGCTCCAGGAAGACACTCTTATTACACTTGCAACATGAAAGGATATGGAGCGGTGGTATTAAAGGGAATAGAAAGCAGTGGAGAGACTCGAATACATTGATGTAGTTCAATAGGTCCGAGATAAAGAAGAACAAGACATCCAAATGCTGGGAAAAAGCAATCTTGATTGCATGAAGCGATCAACCAGGTATTGGGCTAAGATGTCTCAGGAACCACACCAAGAAATTCAAGAGAAGTGGGCCAAATGCGAGAAACATTGGGGGAAAATTAACAAAGCAATGAAGGATATCAGACTCCCCAAGTTCGACAACCTTGACAACTTCGTCGACTTGTGCAAAAAAGTTGAATCGCATACCAAGCAAGATTTATTATGGGTCGAAGAGCTAGCAAAGGTGACCGATGCAACACCAGGAAAAGCGAAAATATTTATGGAACATCCGATTAGATCTCATACTTTAATACAACAGTTAAACACTAGTCTATTGAAGTACTGAGTGCATGCGACAGAGGCCAGAGGAATTTACGCAGCTCCGATGGAGCAACACAGATTTCCATGGGCCCAAACTGTCGAGGAGTTGTTTATCAGTTGGTCAGAGTATGAGGAAAGTCACCCTTTCAAGTGATATATTGAGTTGAATATTAAAGAAACTGTTAGAAGAGGATGCTACATGGAGAAGTTTGTTTGG
The DNA here is from genome assembly GCA_010110895.2 of Picea sitchensis. Classification (NCBI taxonomy): domain Eukaryota; kingdom Viridiplantae; phylum Streptophyta; class Pinopsida; order Pinales; family Pinaceae; genus Picea; species Picea sitchensis. The sequence goes on from SNQJ01S0000136.1 coordinate 24,277, forward strand.
TTTAAACTACAATTAGTCGTTATTTTCAGTTAAATTTTATGTTATAAATAAGAACATCGATCAATTAGTTAGGGGTCGATGGTTGTTGCAAGAAACTCTTATGTTGTTGCAAGAAACTCTTATGTTTTGGTTTTTTCAAGAATTATTTCCATGCTACCATTAATAGAGAAGTCCTTCTGGACCAAAGACAAAATTATTTTCATCAAATGCATGTGATTGGACGTGGAGAAGAACTATTTCCTATCTCGTTTCATGAATGATGTTGTAATGAGTAAGAGCTATTTAATCTGTTGTCAAGTTATCTGGTGCAATATTTTGTTGTTCTTTACTTTAATGATGAATATGAATCGTGGTGTTATTATGTGATAGATGATTAAGTAGGTGAATTATTTTTCTTACAATTTCCTTATCGCATATGTGTTTTCTTTATGGTAATTGGTTTCTCAGACAGTAATTGGCTGCTCACATGGTTAATGTATTAGTACTGGGTCCATGGTATATAATTTTCGTCTGCATGCTTGAGCAACAAGTTATCCCAAGTTCAGCCTCTTCCCCAGTAGTTAGAACTTAATCATGTTTTGTTGCCAAGTTGGTTTATACCGGCTTATATATCATATCGGTCCCACTCAAGAGAAAATACAAAAAAATATAGTCTGAACTGAAGGAAGAGACTTCACAAGAAAACATAAAGCCCATCGATAAATTGGTCGGATCACAAGATCTGGAGAACCATTCCACTATTAAACATTGCAGAGTCTAATTGGGCCTCAGTGGCGGGTTTGGTTCCTATTGTTGAATGAAGGGATTTAAGACCCATCATCACAGTGCAACAAGATCTTGGTTCCGATTCAGGAGATGAAGGAAAGAACATAGCGGTTGGGGTACAAGGTAAAGATTTTCTTCATGCTAGTTCAAGTTCCAATAATGAATCTCATGTTGATGAATRAAAGATGAATGAATTATTTCACATAAGAGTTGTATCTAAACATACTAAGGTAGTTACATTATTTGATCTGGGTTCCCAAGTAAACTTAATATCTGAAGCACTTGTCAAGAAGATGGGTCTTGAAACAAAACCACATCTAAAGCCTTATCATCTTGGTTGGGTATGTGATAAAGAAAAACTTAATGTCACCAAAAAATGTAGGAACATATTTTCTATTGCTTCAAAGTTGATTGATGAAGTGGATTTGGATGTTGTACCACTTGATATATGTGGAATAGTGTTGGGAAGTCCTTATCTTTATGATAGAAAAGCAGTCTTGTTTCATCATGAGAACAAATAACACCTTACTAAAGACTCAAATGAAAAGACTCATAAACACTAATAAGAGATATGTACTCATGGTTGTCAGAGAGAAAGATGTTGAGACATCCAACGCTTTCCAAGGGTGTGATCCATCTCATAAAAAGAAATTAATTGATATTCTTTCTAAGTATAATGATATTTTTCAGGAACTAGATGGATTACCTCCTAAGAGGGAAATCCAACATGAGATACATCTTCAGTAGGATTCTCCTCTTCCTAATGTGGGCATGTACAGGATGTCAGTTGTGAAGATGACATAGGTCAAGAAGCAGGTATAGGGCTTATTGGATCAAGGGGTCATCAGGTCCAATTCATCTCCTCGTGGTTCTTTGATCGTGATGGTGCCAAACAAGGATGGCACATGGTGAATGTGTGTCAATTATCGGGCCTTAAATAAAATCACGGTGAAAAATCGATACCCTCTTCCTCATATAGATGATTTAATCAATCCATTGAATAATGTTATTTATTTCACAAAGTTGGATTTGTGCAGTGGATATCATCAAATCAGGGTCGCAGAACAGGATGCATGGAAAACTGCCTTTAAAACCAAGCAGGGATTGTTTGAGTGGTTAGTTATGTCGTTTGGGCTTTGTAATGCTCCGACAACTTTCATGCGTGTGATGAATGATGTATTCAGGCCTTTCCTAGATGACTTTGTGATTGTATATTTAGACGACATTCTTAATTTTAGCAGGATTTGGGATGAACATGTGAGGAATGTAAAGCAAGTATTGGATACTTTGAAAAGGGAAAAGTTGTATGTAAAATTGTCTAAATGTGAATTTGGCAAGAATGCACTTGTGTGGTTAGGTCATATTGTAGGAGGAGGACCATTGAAAATTGATCCTCCCAAAATTGATGTAATTGTAAATTGGCCTAAGCCAAAAAGTGTAACCGAAGTCCAAAGCTTCTTAGGTGCAATCTAGTATTGGAGGAGGTTCATTTCCAAATTCTCCTTTATAGAAGCTCCTTTGCATACCTTAACCAGTGTGAAGAACACTTTTCAGTGGGAAGGAAAAAAACAAAAAGATTTCAACATTTTGAAGGAGAAGATCGCTACCGCACTCGTATTAGCACTGTCGAATCTTCAACATCCTTTTGAGATCGAGACAGATTCCAGCAAATATGCCATGGGTGCAATATTGGTGCAATATCGTAAGCCTATATGTTACCACTCTGAAACTTTTAACGAAGTAATTGTTAACTATCCTACATATGATAAATAGTTGTATGCATTAGTCGAGAACGTAAAGAAATGGAAGCACTACATGTTAGGGAAGGAAACAATCATACATACATATCACCAACCCTTACAATATCTCTAAGCATAGACCAAGTTGAAACAATCTCGACACTACATATGGATGGGTTTTCTACAACAATTTCATTTGGTATTCAAATACAAAAAGGGTACAAGTAACAAGGTAGTTGATATGCTTTCTAGACCTCCTATTGTTGATTTTATTATTTTGAAGAATACTTCTTTATCTCATGATAGCTATGTAAAACAATATGACATCGATGAATATTTTAAAGAAGTATATGCGAAGCTAACCCATGGTGCACAGGTAGAGAACTATTTTCTGCGAGGAAAACTACTATATCATCTTGGAAAGCTATGTATTCCTACAAGTGAATGAGTCCATGTAATACGAGAAGCTCACACTTCTCTAGTGTCTCGACATTTTGGGGTAGGAAAAACTATGGCTCATTTGCAGAGGTTTTGTTACTAGCCTCAAATGAAAGAAATTATAACTAAATATATAAAGAGGTGTATGATGTGTTCTAATTGTAAGCCCACTAATAGAAAATTGGGGCTATACTCACCACTTCCTGTTCCATCCCATCCATGGGAAATTATCTCCATGGATTTTGTAGGGGGTTTATCAATGACCAAAGGGGGTCATGATTATTTGTATGTTGTAGTGGATAGGTTCAAAAAGATGTGTATCTTGATGCCATGTAAAAATCAGATCACTGTTGAGCAGACTGCTAATCTCTTCTTTCAGTATGTTTGGGTTCACTTTGGATTACCCACATCCATTGTATCGGATTAAGATATTYGATTCCTTGGAGAATTTTGGACTAGCTTGTGGAGGATGATGGACACCAAATTGAACAAGAGCATTGATTTCCATCCACAGATAGACGGATAGACAAAGGTGGTAAACCAAACAGTGGCACTTTTGATTCGAGGATACTGTAGCAAGAATCCCAATTTATGGGATAAACAGATACCCTATGTACAACATGCGTACAACCAAGCTTTACATTCATCCACTCAGAGTTCACCTTTTAAGACATTTTTTGGGTACCTACCAAAGGTTCCTTTGGACTTGATGTATGGGAAAGATGTCGATGTGAGTGAAGAACGAATAGAGGACATAGCCCGCAAGTTCATCCAAATGATCCAAAAAATACACCAGGTAGTCAGGGAAAAGTTGGAAAAAATTGAAGCATAGTATAAAGCTCGACATGACAAGCACAAGGTTGATCATTAGTTCCAGGTTAGAGAATGAGTATGGCTTCACATCAACAAGGAGAGATTGAAGGGTGAAGGAAAGAAACTCAAGTTCATTCGTTATGGACCCTTCATTATCTTGGAGAAAAGTGGTACCAATGATTTTCGTCTGGATCTTTCACCTTACATGAAGATTTACTCAATTGTGAACGTTGAGAACTTGAAAATTTTTTAGCCTCCCATGATCATGGATCAAGATGAGGAAGTTTCAATACCTTCAGTTGATGAATTTTCACCTGAGTACTTGGATGAGTTACAATAATATATCATCTTGGATAGGAGGACGAGGAATTCACGTAGGGGTGATGTTGATTATCTTTGAGTAGGCTTAAAAGGCACATATCAAAGCAAGGTAAAGTGGATAGAGAAAGACAAAGTGAGGGGACTCTTCCCTCACTTACCTGTTGATTGATGAAATCTTTTGGTGGTACAAAAATCTCTCAATGGGAAGGTGTGATCCAAAAAAGGATCTAGAGAAGGATACGAACAACTCAGAACTCACAGAGACAACTCAGGACGCTCAGAATGGCTCCAATAGATAGAGAAAGGGAAAAAATTCAAAGTTCCCAAAACTCAGTGAAAATGACATGATCTTGAAAATGGAGTTACAGATTGAAATATATCCACGGTCAAATTTTGGTCAACCTAGCCTAGTCAGCAGGGGATGAGTCAGCATCTGTATTGCTAACGTCAACATCCGTACTATTGACGTCAACATCCGTATAGACGATGTCAACATATGTATGGATAATGTTGGAATTCGTACAACACATGTGCCAGGAGCAGGGAAGTGACATGTGGCATGTTAACGTCAGCATGATAATGTGTCAGCACCAGAGGCTCCCACGTGTCACCCAGTTTTGGGATTTTTTGACCAATCCATGGACCAATCAGATCATGCCATGTGGAATTTCATATAGTCCACACGCATGGTGTGGCATGCTGATGTGGCATGTTGACTTGGTAGGTGGTAGCGTGGACCAGTGAGAGGTCACCATGTGGCCCAATCAGGGGTTACCACATGGCATGTAGGAAAATCCCAAGGACAACCCGTGAACAAAAAATTGGAAAAATAAAGATTGGTGGGTTCTCCAAATATGGCGGACCATGCGAACCATAACCACGATTTAAATAATTTGGGGAAGGTTCTGGAACCACCGCTAAAATGGAGGACCACACACACACACACAC
>SNQJ01S0000136.1:36414-49723 GCA_010110895.2 Picea sitchensis
TTGTACATCATCTATAATTGAGCACCAACTCAATGTGAGGCTGCTACCTCTGTTTTACAAGCTGCAACTTGTTTGAGAGCACCAACTCTCTGGTTTCTCTAGTACCCACTAGAAGGAAGCACCAACTGGATGGAAGCACCAACTTCTAGTTACACAGGCTCCAACCTATATAACAGAGAACACTTGTTCTCTGTTGCACCACCCTGCCACCCTGGTTTCTATAGCTACAACCAGATGGAAGCTACAACTCCCTATGTTCAAGCTCCCACTTGAACCTCTGAGGAAAACAGTCCTCCCTAGAACCTCCCAACCACCCTGGAATATAAATGATTAATTAAACAACCAACTACACAGATAATTCGATTCTTACCACTTCTTCTCTGTTCTGTAAATCTGGTCTTCTTCTAACTGTTCTACAATTCTTCTCTTCTTTTGTCTGTTCTGCAATTCTGCTATGCTTCAACTTGTTCTGTCATTCCTCTCTGCTTCAACTTGTTATGTCATTCTACTCTACTTCAACTTGTTCTGTCATTCTTCTCTACTTCAAGTCTTTTCCTCATCTGTTACTCTTCTCTGAGTTTTATCTCACACTGCGCATATTTTCAGTCTCACACTGCGCATATTTTTAGTCTCACACTGCACATCCTCTGATTTCCCCTTTCTTACAGTTTAATTCATTTTTCATCCAGAACGACCAACCACACATAGTCTGTATCTTTTTCTTTTATGCACAACACCCACAACAGTTACACTTCGCATCTTCTTAGGCAAAAGAAAACCATCTAAGAAATTGAAACGCCAACCGATCAGGAATCATGAATCAGTTTTGCTAACTGATTCGTAACTGATGAATTAACTGTGAGAGAGAACAATAGCCCTCCAATCATATTCAACCTTATCTGCACCGTTGCATGAACTTTATTAATCTTGCCTTTAAATCGGGTTTCAGAATTTTGGCATTCCTGTGGCCAAGTGTCTCGACACTTCATGTTGCGATCTTCGAAGCTCCGATACAGAGATTTTCTGCGCTATCTCCTTCCTCTATATGACCAAGGCCATGACCAAGAGCTTATGCATAAAGTGCTTTTTGCGAATTCGCATTTCGTGAGTCTGGAGATGAGGCATCTCGACTCTCCAAGTCGCGATCCCTGAAACCCTGAGATGGAGCTGAGATCAACGGTCCACGATCTCGATGAATCTACGGTCCAGATCTCATCGTGAATTCGCATCTCGCGATTCCTTCGATGGAGGTCCTTGTCACTCCAAGTTGCGATAAGCGAAACTTCAAAATGAAGCTTAGATCAACGGTCTAGGATTTCGATGAATCTACGGTCTATATCTCATCGTGAATTCGCATCTCGCGATTCCTTCGATAGAGGTCCTTGTCACTCCAAGTTGCTATAAGCAAAACTCTGAAATGAAGCTTATATCAATGGTCCACAATTTCGATGAATCTACGGGCCAGATCTCATCGTGAATTCGCATCTCGCGATTCCTTCAATAGAGGTTCTTGTCACTCCAAGTTGCGATAGGAAAAACTCTGAAATGAAGCTTAGATCAATGATCCAAACCACACCTTGATCTGACGGTTGCGATTAAATCGCGATTTCACATATCGCAATTTTAGTGGTTATGTTACTTGCCTCTCCAAGTCGCGATAGGCGAAGCTCCGAGATGGAGCTGGATCAACAGTCCAGAACAAACCTCGATATGATGGCTGCGATTAAATCGCGATTTTTCATATCGTGATTTCAGTGGTTATGTTTCTTACCTCTTCAAGTCGCGATAGGCGAAGCTCTGAGATGGAGCTCAGATCAACGGTCCAGAACAAATCTCGAACTGACGGCTAAGATGGTTTCGTAATTTCACATATCGTGAATTCAAGAGGTTAGGGAACCCCATTGCTTTGACTTTCCAGTGATCGACATGATGATCTTTCGCCATGTGTCCTTCCTGAAGATGGACGGTCCTCCTTCTTTCGGGATTTTGTGAGCCCGTTTCTCCTTGCACTTTAATGAACGTGTAGGTCCTTCATGATCCAACGATGATTGAATCTGACGCCTGAGATCTGTCCTCCTCTTCTGCGTGTTCTTCTTGTTTACTAACAAATCTGACGGTCCTCCTTCTTTCAGGAATTTTGAATGGGATCCAACGATGAGAAATGCTTCTCCTCCTGATCTTACTTTGTTCCACTTACTTTGATCTTTCCATCGATGATCTACTAACAATCCTGTGCACTATCTCTTATGAGCTTATTCGAATCTCGAATCTTCTCTCCAACGTCTTCTCATAATGTCCATCTATTACATACTTTCTTTACTCATGCCATCTTCATTGTTGTAATTTCCATCAATGACAAGCATTCTCTATCTGTTAAATATTTGCCAACATTGCACACTTGATAGATACCCAATTTGGGGTTTTAAACAAAATTTTCCCCAATTTTTCCCATGGGGAAACTTCTGCCATAATTTCATAGATACCCTCTAACATTTTCTTCTGTAAATTTCTATTTCTGCATAGTGTACATATGGCCCTATTAGTACTTGATTTTGCAATGATTGTTGAAAGATTCTTTTCCCTACCCTATTCTTTCCTAGCATTACTTTACATTATGTTTTCTTCCTCTGCAGTTTTAAGAATGTGCTTGCATTATCCTTTTTGAGTGTTTTTGACATCAATTAGTGTGATTAATCTTAGAATTAGACATTTAGGATCTTTCCATCAAATCATAAGTCCTTTCCCTTGTTTTAAATTTGAATTATGGCTTATGGAAAAGGGCTCTACAAGAATAACGTTATTCTTGTAGTGTTAGGAATAATCATCATTTCGCATGCGCCACTTCACAAGATCATGTCAGAGAATGCCTAAGATATTTTCCTAGAAGCCAACATCATTGATGATTAATATTAGTTCATGGATTCAATTATGATACTCATTCAAAGAGAGTGGTTTGTACTTATCCACTCTTATATCACAATTTTGATAGTTTCATATCATGATTATTGACAGATGATACCCGAGCCCTTAATTGTGTTCGTGAGTTAGTTTTTTCGAGATTTGAAGGTGGTTATATCTTATACATGTATTCCTATTATTATAGTTTTTAATTATTGTTTATATAAACCCTAACCATATCCAGAAAAATAAATTTGTTGTTACAGAAGGAAACAAAAAATTCGAATAAAGTTGGCCATGTAGCCAAGATCACCGGAGCACAGAAAAGAAGCAAAAAATAGAGGAAGAGTTGGACATTCACACCCACGAGAAGTTGCTTATTCCAAACGATGACCTTGAAGAAAAAAAAGGAATCCATATTAGAGAATCAAGAAATAAAAATCTTAGACGGACCATGCAAAAACATCATGAACCTATTGCTAATGATAAAAATAAGAAATTGAACAAAGCAAGAAAAAGTAAAACAACGGTAAATTGTCCTAGTAGGTCTAAGACTAGGGAAACAAATAAATTATTAATAAATTCAAAATCCCTTTTCAATTCTTCTCTTAAGGAGGAAAATTTAATTGACGATAACACAACAAAAAGATACATGGCATAAGTCAATACAGGCAGTGCTCTGGTTTTTTCCTTGGTTTAGTCTTTATCTTCAAGAAAAGTTTCTGAAAATATGGAGATGAATTATTTGAAACCAAAATAGTTTTATGTTGGGAACGATCCCCTTCACAAAAACTCTCTTTGTTTTTACACATCTCTCATAGTTTGGAAGATACAAATATATTTTTGGACCCTATTTTTCAGGAATTTGACAGATTTCTTTTCCTAAAAAATCTCATGGACAACAATTGACAAGCCACCTCATCAATTTGACTTGGAGATCATATATGATCAACTTATTGATTATTTGAAACAATAAACTAAATATAGATGAGGATTTTTTCAGATCCATTTCTTTTGGATCTTGATAAATATGTATTATTTCTATATAAACATGGCAGAAAGAGAAATTAAGGGGGATTGGTTGGGAACCATTAGCCAGTTTTGAGAAGACATTATAAAGCAAATAACTATTTCATCTTGATACTAAATGGAAAAGGATTTTTGATGGTCATATTTCTATTCTTGTCTATATTTCTATCTTTTTCTTACTTGAATGCATGTTAATCTTGTGCAAATCATTTGATTGTTTTCTATTTGTTAGTAAGTCATTGGAAATTTTGTTATTTGCTTATTCATAATCAGATTTGTTTTTAAGTACATGTATCTTTTCTCTTGAATGATATTTGGGATTAAGATTTTCATATGTGAGTGGACAAATTGAAATCTTACATACTTATTTATATTTCGTACTCTTTTGCCATATGATTATTGAATTGCCTACCATTTACTAAGTCAGTGAGATATGGATTTGATTTTTCCTTTGTGAATTGATATCATACATTATCATTGACCCCAACCTTCAGACCAGTTAAAAAACCAATTTAAATACGTATCCATAAAACCATTGCAATGACTTTATGATTCCCTAGCTTTCCCTCTCATGGTCAAGTTCAACTTTAGGGACTAACCTCTTTTGGCGCAGTTGTTGGGGATGGAGAAACGAAGAATTTATCCCTGGGAGAATGACAATGATCAATTGTAGCTCTTAATGGTGAACATGGGTTGGACACTTTTTCTGACTGTATCATTCACCTGGAGACTCCATGAAGGAAGAATCCATTGACAACTCCATTGATCCAAGATGTTGAAGGCTATGGAAGCTATTTTGGCATGGAGGTTTGAACCATTTAATTTCTCTTCTATTGTTGGTTTCCCTAATGATGTTCCCACTATAGATATATGGGGAGATTTTCTTCCACGGTTTAGAGAAAAGGATGAGGAAAATCCAACACTACATTTGATTGAGTTTCATCAATGCATGGATCAACTGAATATACATCATGAAGATGTATTGATGAAAATGTCCATGTGTTCATTGGATGGCTATGTAAGGAAATGGTACAAAACTCTTCCTTCTTCTAGTGTTTCCTCTTTGAAGGTCTGTCATGATGTTTTTTATTCACATTGCAAGATAATTTACCTAGTTGAAAGGATTTTTGAGCATTGTTGTTAGGGATATGCATTATATATTCATATTTAGCAGTTGATTCCTCTAGTAGTACAAATTGATTACATCGAGGAAAAGGAAGAATATTCATTATCAGTCATATATTCTTCTAAATATGTCCTACAACATGAATATTTTCAGCATTCTAATATTGAAATTCATAACAATGATACTTTAGATGCATTCGTCATGAATCCAAATGTTTCTAATAGTAGTGACTATGATACAAATGTTGTTCCTAATCTATTTGAAGATCAATTGTTAAGTGAAGAAATTATTATTGAAGACCATACTATATATGAGGTAGAAAAACCAGCAACTGCAAATGTATTTGATGTTGTTTCATATGTGTCTTATGGTCAAAATTCTAATGATGATAAATCAACATATTTGCTCTCATTTTTTTAATATGATCGTGAAGTAGAGGTCCTTTGTTTTCAAAGTTCAGATTGTTTTTCAAATCATCCTTTATTTGATGAGTATGATAATGATCTTGAAGTCCTGGATCCAACTATTGATGATATGACAAATTCTAACCAACAAATTCATGCAGGAATTCAATCCATCGTCCATGAGGATGCAGAGCCAGTGTATGATAGCTATGCATCTGAAGGCAGCATGGAAGATGAGGATCGGCCTCTTGATTCTCATGATGATGATGTTGTTTTGAACAATGTTATCAAATAAGCATATGAGTAGTTTCCATATTCTTTTGATAAAACAAGTGATCTCTGAATGAATTATGCTCTCATAAATGGAGTAGAAATCATAGACCAACAATATGGCTTCTTGTATCAGCTAGAGATGCAACACATTTTCGAGGATTCTATGGGTGTCTACATGGAGTTCTTATTTTCATGAGTTCAAATTTTTGCAACATTTAGAATTAAAGAAAATTGCAGCTGTATGTATGGGTTACCCATTCATTTTTTGCTGCAAAAATCTCAGTTTTTCCACACTTTCTTATTTACATGCAAGGAAGAAGACCATCTTGTCAGTGAAATCATTTCATGGTTTCATTGGAAATTCTCCTACACATGATCAACATTATGTCAATAGGTTAGGAGACTAGGATGGTTGAATAAGCTCACATCCGAGTAGTTTGTTTTTAGCTTGTTGTAGATTAACATGGATAATTGACTCCATAGCCCAATGAAAAAACATTGGTATAGATCCAAATTTTTATTTTCAAATCGATGGTGGGTATCCATTTCTTTGGGACTTGCAGAGTTGTTTGGGAATAGTGTGTGGTTTGGATTTTAGCTTATTTTAGTGGATATGAGAGGTTTCAGTATGCTAGATATTGTTTTAAATTTACTAGTTGAAGGGATACAGTTTGTCGTGGTAAATCTAGGCATAATGGTCTGCATGTTCTTGGATCCTCACAGGGAAGATTCCATCCCCAAAAGGAGATAGTGCTAGTACTTGATTTTTAAATGACTGTTGAAATATTCTTTTCCCTGCCCTATCATTTCCTAGCAATACTTTACATTATATTTTCTTCCTCTGTGGTTTTAAAAATGTGCTTGCATTATCCTTTTTGAGTGTTTTTAACGTGCATTAGTGTGATTAAGATTAGAATTAGACATTTAGGATATTTCCATTAAATCGTAAGTCCTTTCCCTCTTTTTAAATTTGAATTTTGGCTTATGGAAAATACCGCTACAAGAATAGCACTATTCTTGTAGCACTATGAATAATCATCATTTTGCATGTGCCACTTCACAAGATCATGTTAGAGAATGCCCAAGATCTTTTCCTAGAAGCCAACATCACTGATGATTAAGATAAGGTCGTGGATTCATTTATAATACTCATTCGAAGAGAGTATTTTGTACTTCTCCACTCTTATATCACAATTTTTATAGTTTCCTATCATGATTGCTGACAGATGATACCCGATCCCTTCATTGTGCTCGTGGGTTAGTTTTTCCAAGCTTTGCAAGTGGTAATATCTTCTACAAGTATTCCTATTATCATATTTTTTAAGTAGTTTTGATAGAAACCCTAACCATATCCAAAAAAAGAAGGGTGTTTTTACAGCAGGAAACGAAAAATTCAAATAAAGTTGGCCCTGTAGCCAAGATCACCAGAGCACAGAAAAGAAGAAACAAATAGAGGAAGAGTTGGGCATTCACACCCAAGATACATTTCTTGTTTCAAAGGATGATATTGAAGACAAAAAAGGAATCCATATCATAGAATGAAGAAAGAAGAAGCTCAGACAGACCATGCAGAAACATAAGGAACTTGTTGCTGATGATAACAATAAGAAATTGAACAAAGCAAGAAAAGGTAAAATAGTGGTAAATTGGCCTAGAAGGTCTAAGACCAGGGAAACAAATAAATTCAGACTCAATTCAAAATCCCTTTTCAATCATTCTCTTAAGGAGGAAAATGTAATCGATGATAACACAATAGAAAGATGCAGGGCATAAATCAATACAGACAGTACTCTCTTTTTTTCCCTGTTTTAGTATTTATCTTCAAGAGAAGTTTATGAAAATATGGAGATGAATTATTTGAAACGAAAAGAGGTTTGTGTTTGGAATGGGACCCTTCACAAAAACCTCTCCTGGTTTTTACATATCTATCACATTTTAAGAGGTTCGAATATATCTTTGAGGACTATTTTTCAAAGATTTCAGAATAAATGATTTCATGTTTTAGTGACCAATTTTTGGCGTGGTTTCAAAGACGCTGGAGATGATTTTTCAGAAACAAAAAGAGGTTTTTTTTGGTAATAGGCCCCTTCAAAAAAAACTCTCTCTTTTTACACAACTATTAGAGTTTGAAATATATAAATATATTTTTGGACCCTATTTTTCAGGATTTGTCTAGATTCATTTTCCTAAAAAATCTCATGGACAACAGTTGATAAGCCACCTCATCAATTTGACTTGGATATCAAATCTGATCTCCTCCTTGATTATTTGAAACAAGAAAATAAATATAGATGAGGATGTTTTCAGATCCATTTATTTTGGATCTTGATAAATATGTATTCTTTCTATATAAACAAGGCAGAAGGAGAAATAAAGGGGGATTGGTTGGGAACCATTAGCCAGTTTTGAGAAGACATTGTAAAGAAAATAACTATTTCGTATTGATACTGAATGGAAAAGGATTTTTTAATGGTCAGATTTCTATTCTTGTCTATATTTCTATCTTTTTCTTACTTGAATGCATGTTAATCTTGTGCAAAGCATTTGATTGTTTTTTGTTTGTGAGTAAGTCAGTGGAAATTATGTTGTTTGCTTATTCATAATCAAATTTTTTTCAAGTACATGTCTCTTTTCTCTTGAATGATATTTGGGAGTAATAGTTTCATATGTGAGTGGACAAATTGAAACATTACATGCTTCTTTATCTTTCATACTCTTTTTCCATCTTATTATTGAATTGACTACCATTTACTAAGTCAGTGAGATATGGATTTGATTTTGCCTTTGTGAATTGGTATCATACATTATCATTGACCCCAACCTTCAAACCAGTTAAAAAACCAATTTAAATCTTTATCCATAAAACCATTGCAATAACTTGATGATGCCCTAGCTTTCCCTCTCATAGTCAAGTGAAAATTTAGGGACTAATAGGCCCCATGCAGGTCTAATTTTGTATCTCTCTCTAATACCACTTTGTGATATACCTGACCACCCTTGTGCTTGCTAGGATGGTGGGACAATGAAAAATTTACCTATTCCCCTTCAATTTCACCATAATCACAACCAAACTCCGACACGATATAATTTTTCCATGTCATATGATACAATTACATATGCATAATGACTTGCAATCCATGCATAGTTCATTTAAAAAAACGAAAATGCATATGCAAAATTATTCCTCTAGCATGTAACAATTAAACACATAAATACACATCATAAACAACATAAAATCACATAGAAACATGACACTTATCTTTACATAAATATTACACCGATTGGATGTAGACATGGGACATTCCTCCCAGCCATATGCACTATTTCACCAGGTCTTTCTGCAACATGCCACCCCCAATTTGGGGCTATGAGTCCAAAAGGAAAAACTAACACTCTCTCTCAACCCACTTCTCATTAAATTCATAGCTCATTCACTCATGTAACCATTCCAATCACCATCTATATTCCCCCCTTTAGTATACATAGCCTAATGAGTGGATCTTATTCTTTGCAATGCAGTCCCTCAAGTTATCACACCCATTTCTAGGCTCTAGCACAAGCTTCCCAAGAAAATGTCAATGTTAGGATCCACAAGGATTCTCAATGGAAATTTTCACAACATAATTACATTCACAATTCAACCTTAAATTATAGGCTTATCTCTCTCCTCTTGTAGCTCCCATCATTGTAGAATGTTGGAAAAAATCATTAACTGAATGATGATGAGAATGATCCCCTAGATTCCAAAAACAAGGAATAAGTATGCATGCTTTTAACTTACCACTTGACACTCAAAGAACTCCACCTAAATACCATGGAACATATCCCAAAGTTGATTAGTCCTTTAGAATAAGATAAGGTAAGGACTTTGGGTTACAATAAAATATTACATTTCCTAGCTTTGGCCCCTTTGAGCCCCATTATCCCCCTCTAGTTCTTCTCTCATGGAATCATAGTCCCCCGTCATTTTAGTCCCCCTCATCTCATAGCCATTGATGTATTTTTATTAATAAATTTAATGTATATCATTTATATTATTTGGCCCTTAGCCATACTATTTGACTCACAACCTAATTCACACATATACATTACATTACATTCAAGGGATCAAAATTGGGGTGTTACACTAGTGATGATAACCTTCGTTCTAGAAAATACTTCTAACTATGATCGTTAGTATCGACCTAGAAGTGACTCCCTATGAGATATGAGTGTCAGGTCTCCACTCCATGAAGGATGGTCATCATCTATTTCTGATATGTGGATTTATGCAAATTATGGTCACACAATTTCTTGTTGGTGAATGCTAATGGGTGACCTTCTTACATAAAAAATACTCAAATATCTACACATGAGGTATCACAATCCAACAAAAAAGGCTTAGTAAAATCTGGGAATGTTTATAATACTGGAGTAGGGCACATGAGAAGGCTTGATCATATGTATTTCTCCATACCAAGGCATTATTTTTTAGTAGTGAAATTATGGGAGAAAAACAATTCCATAATTTTTTACAAACTTCCTATAGTAGCATATAAATTCTAAAAACCCACATAGGTTCTTCAATGTCTTTGGGTAGGGGCAATCATGCATAGCTACAAGTTTCATGGGATATACTTGCACTCCATCCTTACTAAAAATGATACCCAAGTATTCAACCTCTATATACCCAAAACAACATTTGGAATTTTTTAGGAATAACCGGTGGTCCTGTAAGAGTGGCAAGGCTCTATCAACATGCTTTATGTGGGGATCCCAAGTTTTTTGTAGATCAAGATATCATCAAAGAATACCAACGCAAAAATATGTAGAAGGGGTTGAAAAAATATGTTCATGAGGATAATAAAGTTGATGGAGCATTGCAAAGGACAAGTGGCATCACCAAAAACTTATAATGACCTTCATGTGTGCAAAAATGTATCTTACAGATGTCTACATATTTCATCTATATTTAGTGGTATCTAGAACAAAGGTCAAGTTTAGTGAAAAACTTGGCTCCATGAAGTTCATCCAAGAGATCACCAATAAATGGGATGGGGAATTTGTCTTTGATGGTTAACTTATTGAGAGCCCAAAAATAAAGACACATGCACCATTTATCGTCCGTGTTTAATGCCATGACCATGATGATGAGTAGCGACTAGTACTAGGACATATGAATCTAGTCTCCAACGATTCCTTAATGATTTTTTTTATGTCATTATTATATGAAAAATGGTGCCTATAAAAACACACTTTAGGTTGTAGACTACCTGGAATCATGGGAACACCATAGTCATGCTCCCCCCATGGTAAACATTGGGGTGTTTCAAAAAACTATTGATGTTTAGAAAGTACCAATTTCAAATCAGGGTGAATCTTTTGTGGGGGGGAGGGGGGTGTCCACTACTTGTATGGAATTGAAGTATACAATAATGATTGGGTGGCCTTTATTCAATAACTTATTTGTGTGATGAGAGGTGATGTGGCATCCCCATACCTTTGTTGGGCAATGCCACATGAAAATTCTGAATTTTGATACCATTTAATTAATTGATAGTGCTCTGCAAAATGCATAAATTAATCCATAATAACAACAAGTATATAGATACAAAATGTATAGGAAAAACCCATGAGAATAAATGCATAAATATTAACACAACACATAAATTAACACACATTAGACACTTGTCTTTGGTAAAAAAAATAACACCAACTGTGTGCAGACCTTCCACGTTCCTCCCAGCCTTAGACTGCACTGCTCATAACTTTCAATAGTGGGTCACCCCAGTGTTGTAGGTGAATCCCCCTACGGACAAGTGGATTCCCTCTTGGTCTCTAGACTCCTAAGGGCAAAACAGAAAAGTTCTTAACATGGACACTGACATCCTTTTAGATTTAATCAAGCTAGCATATGAAGGAGGAGAAGAAAGATATGTACCTTATTAACGACATTTGTCCCTACAAAGTCCAAGTTGATCGTCAATCCTAAGCTCCCTGATAGGTCTTGTAGAACAAACAAAGATACAATGGACTTCCTACTCTACTGAGATTAGCTCAAATATATATCCATCTACTGCAGACAAACTCATATGGAACAAACATATGTTTGAAAGAAACAAGCCAAGCATTGATATATTGATAAGAACAAGTAAACGTACTTACAATCCTTTGATGAAGGTGTGGCAGCTTCTTCCAGTTCTCCTTGTCCAACCCCTTTGCTCAAGTAATCTACATTGATTTCTTTGATGACATCTCACTCATGGGATCATCAGTTTGGTGTAATTCTCAATCTCCATATATCCCTTCTACCATGAGGAGGCCTCCTTATATAGGTTTGGAGAGGCCTAACCACTTGAGAGATCTTTGGGATTAGTTGAGGATTCCTCTCCTTTAGTTGTGGATCTCTCCTAGGATCATGCCTTGACCCAAGATTCAAATCCAACTACCTTCATATACTGAGGGGATTGTCCCCTGATTTCCTCCAACAAACCAAATTTCTCCCAAAAAAGAGTAGCGCTCCCTCAAAAGGGGCACAAAGCACTGGAACACTACTCTATAAGGGAGTACAGAGTGCCAACACTCCCTGTCAGTAAGTAGGGGAGCGCTCCTTCCCAAAATTGATGTTTTAATGGATTTTTTCAGTGGCACGAGATTTGTACTCTTCTGTCAATTGATTTTCCTTATTCAAACTAGTATTTGAGGTGTCTTAGTGTCCTTACGATGTCGTTAGAGGGAAAACATAGGCAGTATGATGTTTATGACACTTGCGACCAATATGCGACACTTGCAATATTTATAATAACGACACTTAGCCATCATTGCAATGAGTAATTTTGATGTGTAATAGATTCCCCCCCAAAGTGTGAAGTCAGAAGACGATGATGACTAAAGTACTTTGTATAATTTTTCAAGCAAGGGTATGGACACAGAGAGGCTGGTAAAAGCTGCACACAACCATCAAACAAATATTATGACATGTTTCAAGCCCAAGGAAAGCATACCTATGCTTGAGTGATAAATACCTTTTAGGTATGGCCGCCATAAAACACACTGCGGATCCATAATTATATTGATAAAAGGTATATCCATTGAAGATACAATGTGGATATATATTCCCATGACCTAAACTGATCGTAGCCATGAAGAATACACAATGGATCTACGAAATGGAAATGCATAGCCACAACCAATACAAAGTGGATCTATGTAACAATATATGTGTCATAGTCCAAAAGAACTCCTTCGCAACCTAGGCAAAGTATACATAAGAGTGAAAACTCAACCCAGGGTCTTCTTACCAATCCCGATGTAGTACAAATCTAACCATGTGAATAGATGTCCTGATGTTGAACATGGCAGAAACCACTTGATTACCGGTCAATGATGTAAACCGTTAACAAGCGCGAGGGAGATCACCATTGATGTCAATGATTACCAAGGTACTCTAGTACATATCGATGAATGTGAATGAATGAGATAAATTTGAACATCTGTGGAATCATCCGATCAGGGGTCAATGATGTAAGCCCACTGTCGGACATAAGGAGGCATGCCATTGAGGCATGCAGGTCCCAAGGTACTAATTGGTTTTTAAGTC
>SNQJ01S0000136.1:49773-142287 GCA_010110895.2 Picea sitchensis
AAAACACACTGCGGATCCATAATTATATTGATAAAAGGTATATCCATTGAAGATACAATGTGGATATATATTCCCATGACCTAAACTGATCGTAGCCATGAAGAATACACAATGGATCTACGAAATGGAAATGCATAGCCACAGCCAATACAAAGTGGATCTATGTAACAATATATGTGTCATAGTCCAAAAGAACTCCTTCGCAACCTAGGCAAAGTATACATAAGAGTGAAAACTCAACTCAGGGTCTTCTTACCAATCCCGATGTAGTACAAATCTAACCATGTGAATAGATGTCCTGATGTCGAACATGGCAGAAACCACTTGATTACCGGTCAATGATGTAAACCGTTAACAAGCGCGAGGGAGATCACCATTGATGTCAATGATTACCAAGGTACTCTAGTACATCTCGATGAATGTGAATGAATGAGATAAATTTGAACATCTGTGGAATCATCCGATCAGGGGTCAATGATGTAAGCCCACTGTCGGACATAAGGAGGCATGCCATTGAGGCATGCAGGTCCCAAGGTACTAATTGGTTTTTAAGTCTAGCTCCTGGATAATGTGCTGAAGTCAACAGGAATAGACTCGTCGAAGGAGGGCCTTGATGTATCCCCCATCACAGACACGAAACTGACACAAATATGTAATTGGTATATCTAATGAACATGGACTGACACGGGTATTGAAACAAGATATTTGTGATGGCTGACTCCACAGGCAGATACTTCCCTTGAACACTGAGGTACAACAACAGGAACTTGACATGGACCAAAACACAATGATGTAGTGGATACAGTGACTTTCGTCGGGTGACCCAAAGGAGTAACAGAAACTCAGAGGATTGGCTCAGTGTAGAGGTTCAACGGATTAAAATGCATCCAAAGACAAAGTGCAATGTTCAAGGGTGATTGTAAGGGATACTGGTAGTGTTCTCAAAAATTGTTTGGCTTGCCTCTTTCAATTTTTCTCCCATCCAGATAGACGAGTACCTTTTTTTTTAATTTAACGAGCTCGAGGAGGGTAACACATGCCCTATATGACTCACCTTTGGTAAGTCCCTCTTCCTTTGTTTAATGAACTGGAAGAAGTAAGGGTTTGGTCCCGTATGGGCCCTTCAATGTATGATTGTTTAACGAGTCCAGAGAAGGTAAACTCGGTGGTTTTTCATATTTAGAGAGTATGAAAACAACTTAAAGATGACTCCAATGTTGTCCTTTTTCGTAATGTTAGTCTCACGAGGCCTAAAAAGAGATAAATTATCACTCGAAAGATGCCCTTTCAAACCTTTTAACAAGTGCGAAAGGAAGAAAGATCACTCGACAATATTTTCATGTTTAGAGAGTCTGAAAAGAGCTTAAAGACGACTCCAGTGGGTTCCTTTTTCGTATATCCATGCGAGTCCGAAAAAGTGATAAAAGTCTACATGGTTACATTCTCATGTATTTATGAGCACGAGAAAGAACAAAGGCTAAGCTCGGTATGCCCCTAGCTTGAAAGCTAGTGGCTTAACTCCAGAATTATCATCAAAGGCTGGAGACATGCCCTCCAAGCTTCCATTCATTCACCGACTTTGAGGTTGTCACCAATTTCTCTACTAGATGGAGAAAAAGGATAAGGGTGGATGAAATGAAGGTTCAAAAGAGGTGATTGTTTCATTTTTTAATGAACTTGACACAAGAAAAGAACTATGCTCAAGGCTCCAAGTTCAATCCCCAGATTGTTGTTTCATTTTTTAATGAGCTTGCCACAGAGAGGAAAGCTATGCTCAAAGCTTATGTTTCATTTTTTAACGAGCTTGTTACAAAGAAGAAAACTATGCTCAAAGATTTTGTTTCATTTTTTAACGAGCTTGCCACAGAGAGGAAAACTATGCTCAAAGATTGTGTTTCATTTTTTAACGAGCTTGTTACAGAGAGGAAAACTATGCTCAAAGCTTACGTTTCTTTTTTTAATGAGATTTCCGCAGAGAGGAGAAATTGTGCTTGTGACCTCTGTTTCATTTTTTAACGAGCTTTCTACAGAGAATAAAAACTGTGCTCATGACTCTCCTTGATCATGGCTTCCAAGAGAATAACATCCTAGAAGGACATCATGTCAAGGGACAAAACTCGGTCATGGCTTCCAAGAGATATTCACTCGATTGAAGAAAATCACTCTAGAAGGGACACATGTCAAGGGTCTAGTCAGGGGTAAGGAGATCAGGCTCCAACAACCCTACCAAAGAGATCACCATGTCAACTACCAGATCCAAATCATCAAAATTTGAAGGCATGGGAGACGATGGAAAATCAACATTAGGAGGGAAGATAGAGTGTATATCTCCCAAAATTTATTCACGAGGGGGAATAAAAGAGGATCGATGATGGTTATCATCCCAATGTAGTTCGTCAATGCTCATCATTTCCATAATAGATTCATCAGAGGGAAAAATTGGGGAAATGTAGTCAATCGCATACGACAAGGAACTTAACCGGGATGGAATCGAGTAATTGTTGGGTGCCAATAGATGTTGGTCATCCAAAGAGGGAGAAGCGGATTGGATAGAAACATATGATGTTTCGGCTGGACTAAGTGGCACGGTGTCACCTAGTGCATAGAATTCCAACATACTAGGTACAATCCAAGGGTCAAATGATTCCAAAGATTGATAAGCTGCGGTCGAAATCAAATCGACGGTGGCAATATGATGTGTAGTCGATGGAAGTGGTGTAGGGAAGGTACCCATAAGGCTAGAATCTTTCAGCAAGCCAACAACAACGATTTCATATGTGAGCTTGTGGTCCCCCAATAAAGGAATGTTGTTGGTAGCAGGAGCATGAGCATCGGTTGTGCAAAAATCTTACTGATCAACAGTGAAAATTTTGCCCTGATGAGGAAATTGTACGCATCGAAATACTAACGAAGCAATAGTAGTCATAGCATAAAACCAAATTCTTCCAAATAACAAGTTGTAATTGAGGGGAGCATCGACCACCTCAACATCAACAGTGACAGTTTTGCCACCCAATTGGATGGGTAGGGACTGTAAAAGCCCATGGGAATGAAAACCTCGCCCATCGAATGCATGTAATATCATTGGGGATTTGTTAAGTGCGGGTGATTTTAAACCTTTCCAACATGCTAAAGACATGACACAAGTTGAGGCTCCCTCATCGAGAATAGTACAATGGATTTGTTGATTGTGAACAACAACATCAACTTGGAAATCAAGTTGGTGGGAGAGTCGAGATGTATAATTGTCCAGGTTAAACATGATATGGTTGGATGACTCAGGATCAACAACACCAATAGCAGCCAAGAGCATTCTACGTTGACTGGGGCAGTGTTGTAGAACTTCTAATGCAAACATAGCACATAGTGCTTGAGCCAAATATTCAACAATGTTGTAGTTTTGGGCGGCACGTGAACTAGGATTAAAGGTAGATTTACGGATAGTGCTCTTAGAAGGGCGTAAGATAGAGTCAAATGTAGGTTTCTCAATCTGAAGTGGTCTAGATGGAGGATTAACGGAGGATGGTGATGGATCTAGTAAAGTACCGGTACCGTTAGTGACTTTTCCTTTGTTAGGGTTACCTGGTGTGTTGTATGTCTTAGAGAGAGTGTTCAAATTAATCCCATTAAACATATAAATATGTGCACTCGTCGAGGCCTCATCATGAGGATGGCTAGAACTTCCCCAAGGAGAGGGGGTTTGAGCAACCATGGATTACTGTTGTAGAAAAGGCTGAGTAAGAACAGTGGGTTGTGAATTTCACTGGAAAAGTTTGGCCACTTCATTGCGATGTGGACAGTCTCGAGTGTAGTGATCTTCACCACAAATGATACACTGGAATTTCAGTTTCCGTTGTGGTTGCTTTTCGATATCAGGTGTTTGAGCTTGATTTTTTGGTTGTTCATTTTTATTAGTATTTTTTGATTTATTTTTTGTCTTCTTCTTACCTCTGGATTGTTGTGAAGGGGCATATTGAACTTTATTCACCTCATAGATCTAATTTTTGGGGGAGGTATAGAAGAGTGTGGTTGACTGGGAAGTAGATTGATTTTTTACAGAACCGATAACACCATCCACATGAGATGAGGAGAACGGATTGGATGGATCGGCATTAGCTTGAGAAGCATTTGGAAGAAAATCATACAAAGTACTAGATTGTGAATAAACCAAATATAAGTATGAAGCCTGAGCAATGATTTCTTCCTCGGTGACTGCGCCACCCATAGCAACATCGCAAGAGATCGAGGGTTAAAGTGATTTAGTAAACCACTCCACCAATAATATGTCAAGAATGATTACTTTGATTATCCTTCATCATCGTCTCCACTCATGAATATGGTCAAAGATATGCACGAAGTCAGTTTGACGAAGGGAGGTCAAGAGTTCAGTACCCATCTCAAAGCTAATAGGTAGTTGAAAGTGCGTGAGGAAATACATGACAAGGGAGTTGAAATCATGGAAAGAAGCACGTGGTAGTTCAATATACCACTTTGATGTTGAGCCCGTAAGTGTTTGTTGGAAAAGACGCAAACATATAGAATCATCCATGAGGGAGTTTGATGAACACCACAAATGGAAAGTCATCACATGGTTATTTGGATCTTCGCCAGATTTTCTGTCAAATTTTAGAATATCAGAAGGAAGTTTAGTTGGAATAACTGGCCAAACCGATGAATGAAAAATAGGATCATTAGTTAACCGAGACAAGTCTGGGAGATCCAGAGTCGCAAGGAAATGTAGTTTTTGGTTAATTTGCGGATGATACTGGTGTGGCATAGGAACACCAGTAGGACCATAAACTGGGTTAGGTGGATAGTTGTAACCAATAGGTCCTCCTACATACGGTTGTTGTTGACCAGGATAAACAAGATTCGATGATGCCTGAGAAACATTTGCATAACCTGATTGGTTTTGAGCATTATAATCCAGGTGATTTTCTTTCCCAGAAAGAGGATGAACATTGTGCCATTGAGGAGGGTAAGGAGTAGATCCCGAAGGTGGATACACATTAGACCCATGGGGAGGATAAGGTTGTTTTCCTTGAGGACTCCAGTTGGTGTTTGGGATGCCGCCTGGATAAGGTTGTCCATAAGATGGTCCAGAAGGAACAGGATTTGATACTCCTCCTTGTGGGTTATGATATGAGTGCCCCCAAACATGGGGTTGGGTAAATGTGCCTCCAAAAGATACTCCCCAAGATTGTGAAGGGTTTCCAACAGACGAAGATCGCCCCCCTTCCAGTGGTGGATTAATGACCAGGGTATGACTGGAAAAGGGAGGTTTCCCTCCAGGAAGAACATGAAAAGGGGGTTTTCCCCTAGGAGGGGCAGGCTCGCTATGAGATGGCGGTCTTCCATGTGGGAAAGGTCCGCTAGATGGTGGTTTCCCTCCAGTCATATGTATTTGGTTGGCAAGGGTCTGCATTCGCGAGTGAAAAGATGTCCCAGCAGGATCGTGCAGAACATTTGGAGTTGTAGAGTGAAAGTTTGTAAAAGTGGGGGTAGTGCCTTGGGAATGAGTAGAGGTAATGAGTCTAGCATTAGGATAGACTTGTGTTGATGCAACAGTAGGGTTAATGACCTGATCGATGGGGTGATTCATAGTTTGACCAGATGGCCCAGTTTCAATAGGAGGGTCATGAGGATTAAAGGGTTGTCGAAAGGATTCAAAATGCTCATAGAGATTGTGTCCCGATGAAGTCCTCCATACAGAATGAGCAGGTGTGGGATTTGTATCTACTACAATGGTAGGATGAATAGTAGTCCTATACTCATCATCAAAGGTTGGTTCCTTGGATCCCATATATGTTTCGATAAAATCTCTTGAAGATAACTGTGGGACCTCTTCGTCTATGACGTTCCCAAGGGAGTGTAAACGAAGCAAAAGTGGTTCGAGAGGAATTGTCAACACAGATGTAGTGCAAGGAGTGGGATTCTCAACCATAACCAAAGTGCCTTCTAAATTGTCTAATGGAGGAGCAACAACACTCCCAGTGTTAGATTGATTTTCTTCCTCTCCATGGTAGTTGTCTTCTTGAGGGTTAGGAGGTAAGGGTTGGTATCTTTCGGAGGAAACCCTTGCATCCTACATGATCAGTGAATACCTTTATCGTCTATAGGCTCAATTTTGGAGAATAATAATATACGCTAAAAATCTAGGGCCAATGATCTGAAAAGATCTTTTAATGACTGTGGTTGAGTTATTAATTGCATGTGTTCATTAACCATTTAAGAAGTTGAATGAAAGAGGATGAATTTAATGAGGAAACATAGCAGCCAAAAGAAAATATATAGATCTGAACTAAAGTAATAAGACCAAAAAACCATAACAAGAGAAGTGATAACGGAGTTCGGCACAAAATTGCCTACGTCTCCGAGCCTTTGTCTCAGTGGGGGAGGCTTATTTATTTATGTTCAAATATCAATAAGTACATTGCATCAATGCCATAAGGCTACAAGACTGATCTGGTCATGTTCTTCCAGATCTCTAGAACCCACAAGAAGAAACGACACGCAAAACGGGTGATTGGAGCTCCCAAAAATGGTCCGCAAGCTTTTGCTCCTCAACAGCTCCCCTGCATAAAAATGGCTTTGGATTGGCTTTGCTTCAGCATAAATATTCTCTAACTATCCTCCATGGCCTCAAATAGGCCTGGTTTTTATAGATCTAAATTTGGTTATCATTCCCCAACTTCCTCCCAAAATCTGGGCTCAAAAAGAACCCAATATCTCCCAAAAAAGGGCCAAATCCTCCATTAATAGGCATAAAAATCAATAAAATCCATATTGTATAGTTAAAAAACCCACTCTGTAACAAAATTTTAAAAATAACAGTGAGTAGTTTCAGACATGGCGCGTTGGTGGTTGGGACTTTCCCAAAGCGCTTGGACTATGGTGGGTGGTCATGGGTTCAAAACCCATGGACCCCAAAACATTTTTGGAACTTGCCACACACTGTTGACTGGGTGCCATGTGGCTGCCCATGCCTGGGCCATGTGGCACCACCACATTTGACCGAACTTTTCCACGTGTCTAATTCTGATTGGATCTGCTATCCACATCTGCCCAGTTAACTGCTGCCAGATGCCTCTGCCACATTAGCATCATGAGGTGTCTTTGGTGATGCCATGCTAACGTCAGCATTGACGTTTTTTCTAGTTTGACCCTTTGACTTTTTTGTTATTTGGGAAAGTGATCAGAGTGCGATAATGCTCGCATATGGAGCCCATTTGAGAAAGTGAATATATGGTCGGAATCAGCGTGACGATCCAGTTGCAATGGAATTAGTTTTGTCTGATTTCGAGAAATTTCATTTTTGAGCCTTTTCTAGACCTGGAAGCCTCCTGGATCTGATTCTGGATCAGCCAACTAACAAAAAGAAACAACATATGATAATAAAATCTAGGAATCAAAACCAAGAAAATAAAACTTCTCTCGATGACCATACTAGTTGGTGATAAAATCCAACATCGCGTGATCAAGTCAAGAAGGGGCTAGGATATGGTGGAACAGTTACAATGGCGGCCTGCTTAACGAACTTTCACGTTTGTGCAATATTCCACATAGTAATTGTGGATTTACCTTTCAAGGAGCCTGAGTGAGTTTTACCAATGTTCATTCCAGGTACAATGAGAATTCCCTTCACTATCACCTCATGTAAGTAACTAAGGATTATGGAAACTAAGGACACCAACTCGCAGTTAGCCCCTAGGCGGGTACATTCGACGGCCCGATATGAACGTATGGGTAGGATAACAAGTCTGAAATCAACTTGAGAGGATCCCACACATAATCGTGGGTATACCCTCAAGTGACCCCCAATATACAATCCGACCACTACAAACAGTTGAACCACGGAGGGATAATCTTTGTAACTCTCTCGAATGCAACCACGTGCGGAACCCCTGTGTGAGATGGGGATCCCAGAAATCCTATACAACAATTGGATTTGCTTTCCCTATCGCAATATTCTAATGTTTGTTTTGAAAAAATTTGGAGAGTTGTACTCATAGCCTAAACCAAAGTGCTAATCCTAGTCTAATGTTGGTGGAAGATCCTAAAAAACAAAATGTTCTAGACAATTTTTAATTAGCATTCATTTTGCAAATGTTCTTTACTCAAAGGGCGTATGACAATGAAACTGATGGTATGATGACTCATTTCCCAAAAATGCATAAGGAGATGATAACCCAACTTGTCTTTCGATGAATGTTTATTTAAGGGAAAGAGAGAAAGTTGTTTTCACTATAAAACACTAAGATGCAACGTCCTCAATCAATTGTTTCTCAATCAAATCCAATGCAATGCTAAAAATTTCAGAAATGCCTTCTAATATCCAAACCAATAACTAAAATATGTCCTTTTTCTTATATGTGAATGATAATCAGATGTAAGACTTCTAATGTCAATTAGAATTCAGGATTAAACAATTAGAAGCAAACCTCACACAAACAAAAAATACACTCTCGTTGTGAATAAACAAGAAAGACAAAGGTAACCAAATTTGCAAACAAGAACCAAAAAACCTCAAACAAAAGAGAAATGATGGAAAACTAACCTCAAAGATCAAATGGAAAGGTTCATAGACCTTTGGATTTCCTCACAAAAGCTTCCACTCAATCAAATGAAGGAGAAGAAAAAAACAAGTTAACTCTAGGTCAACAAAGACAAAGAGTGACTTCAAGGCAAAGAAAGAAAATGTCAAAATCCCAAACAAAAGAGGATGAATTATCAGAAATAAGGTATTGAAAGGTAATGACAAATATGGACTGAGAGTATGAGACCTTGAGAAAATGCAAAAGGCAAAAAACTGAACTCAAAAAACTGAAAACCTAGAGGATTTTTCACTGAAAATGGGGTAGCGCTCTCGTGTAAGGGGTACTAGAGCACTCCAACACTCGGTGTCATACCACTAGGGAGTGTTGGCACTGTGATAACAAGGTCAGGGGAGCTCTCTTCTTCAAAAGCTCAGAAAAATGCCCAGAAACTCAAAAAATCAAGGAAATTCGGTCAATCAACTTGATTTTGATGAAATCAAGAACCAAACAATCAATTCTAAGAATCAAAAACAATATAGAGAAAGTCAAAACAATGGGCAAAGGGACAAAACAATATTTGGGAATGGAAACAAAAATCAGAGCTCCTCCCCAGTATGGTCGCCAATTTTTGTTGTAGGTGAATCCCCCTGCGGACAAGTGGATTCCCTCTTGGTCTCTAGACTCCTAAGGCCAAGACAGAAAAGTTCTTAACATGGAAACTGACATCCTTTTAGATCTAATCAAGCTAACATATGAAGGAGAAGAAGAAATATATGTACCTTATTAACGATGTTTGTCCCTACAAAGTCCAGGCTGAGCTTCGATCTTGAGCTCCCTGATAGGTCATGTAGAACAAACAAAGATACAATGGACTTCCTACTCTACTGAGATTATCTCAAATATAGATCCATCTACTGCATATAAAATCATATGGAACAAACATAAGTTTGAAAGAAACAGGCCAGGCATTGATATATTGATAAGAACAATTAAAAGTACTTACAATCCTTTGATGAAGGTGCAATAGCTTCTTCCAATTCTCCTTGTCCAACCCCTTTGCTCAAGTAATCTACACTGATTGCTTTGATGACATCTCACTCATGGGATCATCAGTTTGGTGTAATTCTCAATCTCCATATATCCCTTCTACCATGAGGAGGCCTCCTTATATATGTTTTGAGAGGCCTAACCACTTGAGATATCTTTGGGATAAGTTGAGGATTCCTCTCCTTCAGTTGTGGATCTCTCCTAGGATCATGCCTTGACCCAATATTCAAATCCAACTACCTTCATATGCTGAGGGGATTGTCCCCTGATTCCTCCAACAAACCAAATTTCGGACAAAAAAGAGTAGTGCTCCCTCAAAAGGAGCACAGAGCGATGGAACGCTCCTCTATAAGGGAGTACATAGCACTAGCACTCCCTATCAGTAGGTAGGGGAGCGCTCCTTCCCAAAATTGATGTTTTAATGGATTTTTTCAGTGGCACAAGGTTTTTACTCTTCTATCAATTGATTTTACTTCTTCAAACTAGTCTTTGAGGTGTCTTAGTGTCCTTACGATGTCGTTAGAGGGACAACATAGGCAATATGATGTTTGCGACACTAGAGAGACTTGCAACCAATATGTGACACTTGCAATATTTATAATGGAGACACTTATCCATCATTGGAATGAGTAATTTTGACGTGTAACACCCCGAGATAGAGCTAAAACTCCACCTAGGCAAAGGAAATCCTAACCAGGCTAAGGTCTATCAAACATCATAAAAACTCAAACTTAGGTACCAAATCAAAATAACATCCTACAACCCCTCATTCCCCACATGCATGTCCCACCCCAGGAAGTGTTCCCCTTCTCTACTCAACATTCCTTTGGTTGCCCACTTCCCTTCCTGGGCTTCAACAACATGCCAGAAAGGAAGTCTCAAAGTGTTGTAGTTGCATCTTGGCACCTTGGGAAATCAATTCCCAATAATTCTCTCAGCTAGAGAGAATTCACATGAGCCTGAAAATATGCTTCTTCAATGTCCTACGAGCCTGACAACCCTCCTCTTTAGTCCAGTTCCAAATATTTCCATGGTACAGGTAAAGATACAGGTAATGGGAGCATGAAAGTATGTTTGGTAGGAGAGGTGATGGTAAGAATCATGATAGAATAATATCCAAATGAACTAAATCCCCCTTAAATTATGTGCATGTTACCAACTTGACACTTGTCATGTTGGGAACTACATGGGCCCACACATGGATTCCCTCACAAGGTGATACGTTCCTCAACATAAGAACTTAGGATATACAAAATATCCATACTTTATACTTTATATTTTTAGGAATACTAATAAAATATTCCTTTGGGCTTAAGCCCCTTATATTAGCCCATTTTCCCTAGACTCTTAGCCCCCCCCCTTCCCATTCTAGTGGAGTTTATCCCCCCATAATATTTTACCTAGTTGGTCTACAACAATGATGTGTTTTCATTAAAAACTGAGTGTGATTACATTCTACAATTATAGGATCACTATCCTTTTAGTTATGGCTCTCCAACCTAATAAACACACATGCACTCTAGCCTCAAAATACATACATACAAAGGCACTATGTCCCCAAAGCATCTTGGCTCACCAACCTATATGTACAATTACTTTTATATTTACACTTGGGGTTCATCCTAGAGGCATTACATTCCCCTCCCCCTTATTTATGCATTGTCCTCGGTGCAT
This sequence comes from Picea sitchensis, assembly GCA_010110895.2. Taxonomy (NCBI): domain Eukaryota; kingdom Viridiplantae; phylum Streptophyta; class Pinopsida; order Pinales; family Pinaceae; genus Picea; species Picea sitchensis. Next base: position 61,032 of record SNQJ01S0000136.1, read on the forward strand.
TACATACACATGTATAGGAAAAACTTCAAAAGTATTCAAAAATATGTAGGTATTCTGCCCGCATCGAATCCTCATGTTCCCAAGTTGCATCCTCAGGACCGTAACAGGTCCATTGTACCTTTACCAGTCATATTTCTTAATTCCATAGAAGATTGACTTTATGATCCAATATGCATATCGAATGAACTCAAAAGTCTCCTTCTTTCTCCACCAAAATCACATTGCAACCAATCACATGATTAGCATCAATTACATACTTTTTTATCAACGATACATGGAATACATAATGAATACACATTGATCCAGGTAAGGCAAGAATGTATGAGACATGATAAATCCTCTCAAAGATTTCAAGCAACCCACAACAACAAGCTTCCAACTTTGTACAATTTCTCAAAGTCAAGGAACCTCTCTTGGACTTTTCTTTTAAGAACACATGGTCACACACTTTAAACTCTCTGTGAGTTTCGCCTTTATCCGCATAACTTTTCTTCCTTTCATGGGCATCCTTTAAATTCTGTTGTATTTTCACCATCTTGTCTTCCATTTCTCTAAGTAATTCTGGTCCAACCACTTCTTTGTTTGTTGGGTTCTCCCAACTCACTAGTGTGTTGCACTTTTTGCCATAAAGTGCCTCAAATGGGCTCATATTTAGAGATGCTTGATATTCTTTGTTGTAATAAAACTCCACCAAGTGTAAATAATCCTCCCATTTTGATTTTGTATCCATAACTTACATCCTTAGAATGTATTATGTCACTTGATTTACCCTCTTTGGTTTCCCATGTAACTCTGGATGATAGGTTGTGCTAAAATTCAGATTTGTTCCAAATCCCTTGAATAATCCCATCCAAAAATTTCATGTAAATTTGGGATCTATGTCAGATACAATTGTCTTAGGCACACCATGTAGCCTAGCAATTTCTCGCATATAAATATCAGCAGTGTTAGTTGTCTTGTGAGTGAGCTTCACTAGAATAAAATGGGCGGCTTTAGTAAGCTTATCCACCACCACCATGATGGAATCATGTTGTTTATTTGTTCTCAGAAGTTTAGTGATGAAATCCATTGTTACAAATTCTCATTTCCACTCAGGAATGGGTAATGGTTGTAGAAAACCAGTTGGGTGTATGTTCTTAGCCTTGACCTTTTGGCATTCCAAACACTTGAAAATAAAAGAAACCACAACTGCAATAGTTTTCTGGTAACCTGGGTGCCTATCATAAGGCCAATTATGCATTTCTTTCAATATCATTTTTTTCAATTCTTGGAAGTTTGGCACATAAATTCTACTTCTGTACATGAGAATTTCATCCTCTTTTAACTCAAAATCCTCAATTTTATACTGCAAAATACCTTGATGTAATTTTGTATTTTTTCCATGTACTGTAGATCTGAATTTGTAGCCTCTACAATTTTGTCTTTCAAATATGATTTATACATGCTAATGGTTGTAGCATGCATCTCATGCACTCTCCTACTGAGTGCATCAGCCACCTTGTTCTCTTTACCCTTGATATGCTTTATATGAAAGTCATACTCACTAAGTAATTATAACCACCTGCTTTGCCTGGCATTTAGAGTTGGCTATCCCAATAAATATTTCATACCACTATGGTTTGTTCTCAATTAAAATATTTTCCCCATGAGGTAATGCCTTCACATATTCAAGGCATGCACTATGGCTGCCAATTCTAATTCATGAGTAGCATAGTTCCTTTCATGCTCCTTTAATTTTCTTGATTCGTAGCACACTGCATGCCCATTTTGACTAAGAACTCCACCAATTCCTTCTTTACATGCATCAATGCACACTACAAAATATTCATTAGTATCAGTAATTCTCAAAATTGGTGCACTGGTCAACAAATATTTCAAGTGTTGGAAACTTCTTTCACAATCTGGTGTCCACTCAAACTTCACACCCGTCTTTTGCAAGGAGGTGATTGGGTGTGCAATATTTGAGAATCCCTCAATAAATATTATGTAGTAACCTGCAAGTTCCATGAATGATCTCACCTCAGAGAAATTTCATAGTGTTGGCCACCCTTCAATGGCCCTTATCTTTTCTGGATCCTTTATTATCCCTTCCTCTGAAATGATATGGCCCAACTAATGAATTTGTTATGGTAGAATTAGCACTTGCTCAGTTTAACATACAATTGATGTTCCCTCAATACCTATAACACCATCCTCAAGTGTTTCTTATGTTCTTCTTCAGACTTAGAATATATAATAATGTCATCCAAGAATACAATGACAAATTTATCCAATTATTCTTTGAAGATACCATTCATTAGACACATTAACACAACTAGTGCTTTTGACAACCCAAATGGAACCATTGTGAACTCATAATGGTCATACCTCATTCTCAAGGTTTTCTTGTTGATGTCTTCTTATTTAATTCTCACATGATGATAACCTAACTTGAGGTGAATCTTAGATAATATTTTTTCATCTTTCAGCTATTCAAAGAGATCATCTATCCTTGGAAAAGGATCGGTGTTCTTCACTATTACCTTATTCAGTTTCCCGAAGTCAATGAAAAGTCTCAACGTTCCATCATTTTTCTTTACAAATAATATTGGGGTACCCTAAGGTGACACACTTGGGCGTATATACCCCTTATTCAGAATCTCTTCAATTCTCATTTTCAATTCCTTCAGTTTTGGTGTACTCATCCTATAAGGGGTGTTTGATACTAGGGCTTCTCCAAGAATCAAATTGATGGATAAATCAATATCTCTCTTGGGTGGAAACCTCGATATTTCTCTAAATACATATTCAAATTTCTTTAGGACTCAATAGTCTTCAATATTTGGCACTTTATCCTTAGGTGCCTCCTCCATATGTGCTGCAAATATTTGACACCCTTTCCTGAATATTTTTTGTAGTTGCAAAGATGAGACTTCTATGATAGTTACTACCTTTGGAATACCCTCTAATGTTCTGAATTTTTCATCTTCATCCAAGAAAGTAAAAACCTTATTATAATAGTTTAGGACAACATGATTTTGGTCCAACCAATCCATACAAATTAGGTAGTCATATGAGCCCAAAGGTATGATGTTCAAATATGCTATGTTTCTCAGCCCATTCATGTCCATTGGACATGCCTTAAACATATCATTAATTTTCCATTTAGCTCCTGTAGCTAGCTACACCAACCAAGGTTTTCCAAGCTTGCTTCTTGGCAATTTAAATATTTCCACCATCTTAGGATCTACATAACTATGACTAGTTCCTGAATCAATTAAAATAGAAATGGGTTGGTTGTTGATCTTACCTTCCACATCAATCATATGTGATTGAAAATTCACTTCCTTGTTATCCAGGTCTACGTATATCCTAGGTACATTTATTCCCATGTCTTCAATTGTATCATCTTGTTGTACATTATGAACAAACCTCACTTTTTCACTTTTGTGAGGTAAATCTATGTACATATGATCTCCCTCACAACCCCAACAATTCATTATTTGTTTCCTTGGTATTTGCCCCACCGTTTCTTTCATTTTGGGATCCTTAGGAGTTGTTTGGCCCTAAGAATTATTTCTAAAGAATGGTGGCTTGGTTCCCTTCTTCCTTTGCTCCATCTTGCTTATCTTATTGTCTTCCCAAGCCTTTTGGAAAGTTGTTCTTCCTCTATGTTGATCATAGAGGAATTTATCCCTCCTTATGGTTTCTTCCAGTGTCTTAGGATCATCATACTATATCGTATCACTGATAAATGATGGAATCCCACTCAGGTACCTATGAATCTTAACTTTCTCATCCTTGATGAATGAAATATACTTCATCAATTCCAATAATATCCTTTCATACTCATCTATCGTCATACTCCCAATCTTGAGTTCAAAGAGATCCTTCATTTTCTTTGCATAGTAACGTTTGGTTAAGTACTTATCTTGAAAATACCTTTTTAATTCTCTCCAAGTAACCTTTTTCTCATCAATTTGTTGCACTTTCATAGACTGTTCCTACCACATTGATGCTTTTCCTTTGAGCTGGTAAATTTAAGTTTTCCCTTCTTCCTATGAAGAGTAATTATGTAAATAAAAATACTTCCTCATGCCTAGCAACCGGGTCTCTTCATCCTCGTCCTTCTTTTTCTCACCATCAAATGTAGTAGGATTGATTTTATTAATTTATCCTTGTAGCTCATCCACCCCAGACCTCCTCTTATGCTTCCTGAAAAGGGATGAGCTTGAACTATTGTGTGATCTCTTAGTTGAATTCCTTGGAGAGTGATGGTGATGTTTACCAACACTTCTTTTTCTTCTTCTCTCATCATGAGACATGTGACTCCCTGATTTGCTTGACTCGGTGTTCTTATCCACCTTCTTCTTTATTTTGTCCAAGCTCTCCATTAACTTGATGTTAAAGCCTTCTTGTTGCTCCTTGGATTTCATAAGCCTCTTTGATTCGAACATTAGAAGGGATTATTGTATAAGTTCATATGTATAAGTCATAAATTCATGTTTTTATGTAAACGGGAACTTGATAGATATGCAATTGATGGAGTCAAACCTAATCAAAATTGACTTCATCAAAAAGACACCTTATAAAAAAGAAATAGGAAAAGAGTGAAGGTCGGAAAGGAGAGGTCCCATAATTGGCATCATTGCATGTAATGGTTATTCTTAATGGAGTCCTTCTTCTCCAACTCTTTATCTCTTTCTCATATTTTTTTGGTTTATTTAGTTCATGGATTTTCATCAATGTTCTTATGATTAATTTCATGGCAGAGTTGTATATTTTCTTTCCTCCTCTCTAGAAATTAATCAATTTCAGATTTTGTGCATTCTTATCTCATTTTAAAATATTTTGTGTTAGCTCAAATGGGTTTCTTATGGAATTTCATTTCATTTCTCGTTTTGTGAGATATGATTGATTAAACCATCAAAGGTCTATAAAAAATGTGGTCACACGTCCCTTGAGTTTAAGGAAGATTTTACTCACTCCATAGGATACAATAGAGTATGTATCTTATATCAATAAAAATATCTCTTCACTACCTCAAATGGGTCTTCAACGGAATTTTATTTCATCACATGTATCAAAAGATATGAACAAAATTGCAACTAGAGGTCTGTTGCCAAAAAAATAGGGTTTTTTCATTTCAATTTTTATTTTTTGGATTTATTAAATCATATTGTAATTATTATTATTATTTTACCCATTTAAAACACCTCATAAATTGTAATCGACATTAACAACAAGTCTTCCATTTCCAACCCAGTTATGGGTCATCCACAAACCCACGATTATGAGTTAACCACACAAAATCCTTCTCTTCATTGGCACCTGACACATTGTAATCATGATGGTACCATGAACATAATGGGGTCTCTTTTTTTAGCATGGGTGAAATGACGGGGACCATCATTTTCTAAGGGGGGGGATTGATCTGAGTCTTAGGGGGGATTACAGTCTAAGTTTGGATGTATAAGTCATAAATTCATATTTTTATGTAAAAAGGAACTTGATAGATATGTAATTGACAGAGTCAAACCTAATAAAAATTAACTTTGTAAAAAATACACCTTATAAAAAGTAAATAAGAAGAGAGTGAAGGTCGGGAAGGAGAGGTCCCAAAATTGGCATCATTGCATGTAATGGTTATTCTTAATGGAGTCCTTCTCCAGCTCGTTCTCTCTTTCTCCCTTTCTCTCTCCCCTCCTCTCTTGGTATTCATGTCTTTCATATCTTATCCCTCAAGATCTGGATTACTCTCATTGTTAGTTTTATAACTTTGGACATCCTTTTGAAAAAAAATTATGGTCTCTACCAAGTTCATGCTCTCTTCCTTTCCTTCTCCATGGCCATTTGAATTTGTACCTTCATTATCCATACTGACATACATCCCTATGATCTCATCTTCATGGTTGTAATCCCTCTATGCATATTACATGCATTCCATTCTTATGAACTCTTTTTTGATATTGTTTTAATCCAATTGTTGTTAACTCTTCAAAAGGTGCAGGAAACAAGATTTGTTAGACTAAAAAATTATGAAATCTATAAAGACTAGGCACACTTTTTCTCTATGAGAGTATCAAAATCCTTTCTTCGGATTCCTTGTGAATTTAAAAATGCAATTTAATTTTCTGGGTGAATATTTGGACTCATATGTCCAAGTCCTTTCCAATGAATTCTTCCTTTCTCAATTCTGAGTTATGAACATAAAGTTATGGTCATTGAAAATTTCCCATTAATTCCTTTTATTCACCCCTCAGCCAAGTGTAATTTTGAACTGCGTTTATGCGTTTTTGTACCTGCTCTTTTGGAATTTTTGGAGAGATCCCAACTGGGTTCCTTCATCAACATATTTTGGACAATTTATCTAAGTTTCACCTTTATTTAGGTTCTAGGATGCTAAATACAACCTGTTGAAGTTTCAGGCCAATTAATAGTTTTGGCCTTGAATGCTATAGGTACCCTATATGCCCTCTTATATATTTTTATGTACCCAGAATTTTAATTTAGCTCCATGGTTGTCTTATATGTCTCAATATATTTCTATATACTACTCTTGTGCCCCAATCCAATTCCAAAGCAAGACGTTATGGCCCTCAAAAGTTAACTGGGTCTTAAAATTTACTCTCCATTGTTTGGCCTATAAATCCCTCATACAAACTTCGTTTGACGAATGTATTACACCGTTAGAAATATCTCTCCGAGCTTGAATATTTGAGGTGCATACAGTGTGTGTAATAGATGGAAATACAAATTCAATTTTGACTTCTCAAAAATGTTGTTTAGGCCTCTCAAAATGGCCTACAAAATAAACACCTGGAAAATCATTGAAATGTTCTGGTAATTTTCATTAATTTTTTATAGTTTCTATGAAATTTAGATGACTTGTGATGGATAGGATGCTAATATGGAATCCCGATCCTGTTGAGATTCAACAAGAAGATCCTAGTGAATATTATGCACCTACACTAGGATGGAGCCTCAGGCTATTTTTAGGTGGAAGTCTATTTTTAGATGATGAGAAAATTCTATTTATAGATGATGTCTATATATAGATGGTGATGGAATTCCATTTATACATGTATGTCGACTATTATTATCCCTTAATAATAGTTGGGCAATAAATATTAATCTATTCTCAATGAGCACTTGGAAATAGTTAATTGAAGTGGAAAATCAGTTAGCTATAGGAAATTCGAGTTCAAATGTTGACTGGTGGGACATGCAAGTTGAATTAGTTGTAACTGAGTGATTCAAAGTTGTAACAGAGTTGGATTTGTAGTTATGTGAGTTGTAAAGTAGTTTAACTCAGTTAAGTGAGTTAAGCTCAGTTGTACTAGTTGTAACTGAACTTACAATAGTGAGAGATCAGTGAATTAATTATTAATTAATTCACAATCAGTGATCTCACATGCAACTGAAGATTTACCACTGTTAACTAGATGCATGTCAAATCCAGTGGAGACCCAGTTGAGATAACAGGTGAAAGGGACAGTTTGACTATCAATTGTGACATTAGTGAGTGCACTCATGCAACCACACACATAGTGGATGTTCCCATGAGGAATGTGCATCCTAGGCAAGAGGGATTCATTCATTGCAGGGATTTCCATTAGTAGGAATTGCGCAGAGGAGGCAGGTTGTCTGGAAGCAGTAAATTGGCACATGAATTTGTCAATTTTTGTATGACAGTGTGATACGATTGTATATTGTACTGAGATCTATTGGATTAGAGTTTTGTATGAGATTGTTTCATGATCCATGATATATACATAATATATGATAGTGGGGTTTTTATCTTTATGTTTTCCCGGTAAAACATTTGTGTTATGTGTGATTGATATTTCTTCTTGATATTGCAATTGGTGATCGTGTTTTAAATTCTGCAAGAATATTTGTAGAAGTGATTTTGTATTTAACAATGGTATATAATTGTTAGATCAGGAGAATCCAGGAAATACATAATTTGTATTAAAATTTCTACATGGTATCAGAGCATGGGAAATTGCAGAAGTTGAGCTTGTGATTGGATAGAATTCAAATTTGCAGAAACACTTTCTTGGTGCTACAGCTGATTCAAGATCGAAATGACTTTCAATGGATTGAGGTTAGATTATGCACTTGAGGGAAGATCTAACTACATTTCTTGGAAGGACATAATGGAGGCAGTACTMGAAGACAATGGATTGAAGGAATTCATTGACAAAGATGTTCCTAAGCCAGATGCTACAGATGCTACAAATCTTGATGCATGGCAAAAGAAAGTGGCAAAGGTCAGGAGGATCATGTTGGAGGGAGTACGATACCACATTGTCTCAAGCCTCCATGGGAAATTCACACCATATGTAATGTGGAAGACTTTGATGGATCTATTCCAAAACAACAGCGACCATAGGAAATTGGCACTCAAAGATAAACTCAGGAAGATCAAGATGGAGAAGGGCGACTCCATTCCAAAATATCTCATGAAGTTTGTCCAATGTCGAGATGAGATGGGGAGTGTGGGAATAACTATCGCTAATAATGATTTTGTGAGATTAGATCTCCTAGGACTTCCCAAGAGTTGGAACAATTATCAAGACTCTGTCAATGGAAGGGAAAATTTTCCAGATTGGGAATGACTGGTTGATTCTAGTGCAAGAAGAGTTTAGGTGGAACACCAGAGATGGATATTCATCAAAACATGATGAAGAAGAGGATTTTTCTTTGGCTGCCAAGGCAAGAAATGTAAGGGGAAGAAATTCCATTCAAAATCCAAGTCTAAAGGAAAGAAGCTGGATTTGTCCAAAGTGAAGTGTTTTTACTATCACGAACATGGGCATCTCACTACTAACTGTCCACAGAAGAAGAAGAACAAGAAGGCTCATGTAGTTGTAGCTGGTGAGGCCCTTGCCTCGCAATTTCAACTTGAATTCTCCTTGATCACATGAATGGCATCAAGTGCATTGGGATCGGTGTGGTATTTGGATAGTGGCACTTCCTTCCACATGACGGGAGATAAGGAGATTTCCAGTGACTTGGAGGAGAGAGATCTCAAAATGCATAGAGAGATGGGTGACAATGGACGATATAGTGCGACTGGAATTGGTACCATTACCTTTCAGAGGGAGTCAAGTAAACCATTTCAATTGAAATATGTTTTGCCTATTCCAGGTCTGAAGAAAAACTTGGTCTCAGTCGCAATGTTGGAGGATAGAGGCTATGACGTTGTTTCCAGCGATGGAAAATCATTCCTGCGACATAAAACAATGGGTCAAGTCAATAATATAGGGATTCAAGTTAAGAATCTCTACAATCTAGAGGTAGATGGTTGCGTTGTCATGATGAGCAAGGTAGAAAAAGTGGTGAGCCGAGATGAGGGTGAATTATGGCAGAGGTGATTGGACCATTTTCATCATGGAGCCTTGAAAATCATGAAGGAAATATCTATTGGACTTCCAACAAGAACACTTGCTCAGTTAGATCAATGCAAGGGTTGCACCATGGGGAAGTATGTAAAGTCCACCTTTCATGAAAAGGAGAACCGTGATTTGGTGATCCTGGAGAGAATTCGCACAAACATGTGTGGACCATTCTCGGTTTATTCAATAGCAAAACATAAGTATTATGTTATTTTTGTTGATGACTTTTCTCCTAAATGTTGGATCTTCTTCATGCAGAAGAAGGATCAAACAAGCTCAAAGTTCTATGAGTTTAAAGCCTTGGTGGATAAAGAGTCGGGGAAGCAAGTGAAGGCTCTGAGGAGTGGTAATGGTGGAGAATACTTCTCTAACAAATTCAAAGAATTCTGCAACAAATAAGGAATTTGAAGAGAACTCATAGCGCCTCATAACCCACAACAAAATGGGGTCGCAAAGAGCAAGAACAGAACGATCGTGGGTGTATCATGAGCGATGTTGCATGATCAAGGCCTACCAATGCATTTGTGGGTGGAAGCATGCAACACTATGGTTTATGTGCAAAACTATTGTCCTCATAGATTACTTTGCATGAGTACACCTGAAGAAGCTTTCACTAGTAAGAAACCTGATGTTTCTCATTTTAAGATTTTTGGCTCATCTGTTTATGTGCATGTGACCAAGAACTCCAAGAAGAAGCTGGAGCTGACTGTTGAAGTTGGGATATTTGTGGGGTACACAGAAACACCCCATAATTATCGTGTGTATTTTCCTAACAGTAATATGACTGTTATGCGATGGGATATAAAATTCAATAAGGGAAAATCCATGCAGTTGTCACTTGAGAGGGAGCTAGACTTGTATGCAAAGGAGGAACTGTTGATTCCCAAATATGAGTCTCAATATGTGGATCAGCCACATGAGGAGGTTCATGGAGTGGAGGAATCCACTCATGCAGATCCATCCATCAGAAATGGAAGAAAGCACACCATGGAAGCTAATAGATTGAGACTAGATGTTGCACAGAATGTAGGAGCCCCTACTTCACAGTGTATACAGAGACAGTCTCCTGATCGATTTACTGGATACATGGCTCTCATGAGCAAATGTATTTTGAATGAACCATATTCCTTTTAGGAAGTAGTGCAGGATCCCACCTGGGTTGATGCAATGGTGGAGGAGTATGACTCCATTGTCAAAAATAGTGCATGGTAAATTGTCCCAAGACTGGTTGACAAATCAATGGTAGGTTCGAGATGGATCTACAAGGGTAAGATTTTAATCATTGTTCTTTATGTTGATAATTTAATAATGACTGGTGATGAGCATCTAATACACTCATGCAAGGAGGAACTTGTAAAGGAGTTCGAGATGAAGGATATGGGCCTTCTTCATTATTTCCTTTGATTGGAAATATGGCAACGAGATGATGAAATTTTTGTGTCTCAAGGTAAATTTGCAAGGGATATACTGGGTAAGTTTCACATGGAGGGATGAAAACCCATGGATACTCCTCTTCCAGGAAACTAGAAGAAAGAGGATGTTACTTTTGGAGAGGTAGTGGATTCTACTATCTATCGACAGTTAGTGGGTTCGCTAATGTATCTACCAAACACGAGACCAAACATTTGCTATGCGGTTAACCAGCTGAGTCAAGCAATGGTTAATCCTACCAAGCTATTTTGGAAGGCGGGTAAGCATGTCCTGAGATACCTGAGGGGAACATATGAGTATGTCTTATGGTACAGATAGACAGATGAGGTGAATTTTCATGGCTTCACGGATGCAGATTGGGCGGGTAGCCCAACGAACAGAAAGAGCACATCATGGGGGATCTTTAGTATCAGATCTACAGTTGTTTCTTGGTACAACAGGAAGCAGAGATCCGTGGCACTCATTTCAGCGGAAGCAAAATACATGGCAGCGATTCAAGCTGCATGTGAGTCTATCTAGATGAGAAAGATTTTGGTTGGTTTGTTTGGTTCTCATTTAGATCCGATAGTAATTTATTGTGATAATCAGAGTTGCATTAAACTCTCGATTAATCCTGTGTTTCATGATAGATCTAAGCATATAGATATCAAGTATCATCATATCAAAGATGTGTGCAGCAGAATGTCATGTTGCTTCAGTACATTCCTATGGAAGATCGGGATGTAGACATTCTAACGAAGGCGCTCACTAGGAGAAAATTCAAATACCATAAAGATAGGATTGGGGTGAAGGATAATCCCTTTCTTGTTGAGAGGGAGTGTTGAGATTCAACAAGAAGATCCTAGTGAAAATTATGCACCTACACTAGGATGGAGCCTCAGGCTATTTTTAGGTGGAAGTCTATTTTTAGATGATGAGAAAATTCTATTTATAGATGGTGAGCAAATTCTATTTATAGATGTATGTCGACTATTATTATCCCTTAATAATAGTTGGACAATAAATATTAATCTATTCTCAATGAGAACTTGGAAATAGTTAACTGAAGTGGAAAATCAGTTAGCTATAGGAAATTAGAGTTCAAATGTTGACTGGTGGGACATGCAAGTCGAATTAGTTGTAATTGAGTGATTCGAAGTTGTAACAAAGTTGGATGTGTAGTTATGTGAGTTGTAAAGTAGTTTAACTTAGTTAAGTGAGTTAAGCTCAGTTGTACTGGTTGTAACTGAACTTACACTAGTGAGAGATCAGTGAATTAATTATTATTTACTTCACAATCAGTGATCTCACATGCAACTGAAGATTTACCACTGTTAACTACATGCATGCCAGATCCAGTGGAGACCCAATTGAGATAACATGTGAAAGGGGCAATTTGACTATCAATTGTGACATTAGTGAGTGCACTCATGCAATCACAAACACAGTGGATGTGCCCATGAGAAATGCACAACCTAGGCAAGAGGGATTCATTCATTGCAGGGATTTCCATTAGCAGGGATTACGCAGAGGAGGCAGGTTGTTTGGAAGCAGTAAATTGGCACATGAATTTGTCAATTTTTGTATGATAGTGTGATACGATTGTATATTGTACTAAGAGATCTTGGATTAGAGTTTTGTATGAGATTGTTTCATGATCCATGATATATACATAATATATGATAGTGTGGTTTTTATCTTTATGCTTTCCCGGTAAAACATCTGTGTTATGTGTGATTGATCTTTCTTCTTGATATTGCAATTGGTGATCGTGTGTTAAATTCCGCAAGAACATTTGTAGAAGCAATTATGTATTTAACAGTGGCATATAATTGTTAGATCAGGAGAATCTAGGAAATACATAATTTGTATTAACATTTCTATAGATTCCATCTGGAACTTTGGACTGGTTTCCCATCAGCCTCCGACCACCATGGCCTTTCCCTGTCATCCCTTACCTCCTTCCTCTATAGGCATGCATAATAATACTTTTTTTTTTATCTTTTGTGGGTCCCACGAACCATGTAACCCATTCATTGGGTCACGGGAATGGGTGGGCCCCATCCACACCCATTCACTATGTGTGCACAAATTTACGCGTCCTTTTGATCGGATGGTTGACGATCGTAGGGCATTGACAATGATCGACGATCCATGTCACATTGTGCTCCCTCTACCATACCAAACATTAACATAATGAGGAGGGGGCATAAAACCTAACCATGGTTTTGGCTGAGGTGACGTGTCGCACATTCAGGCATTGCTCCCCCCCCCCACCTTGAGTTAGTATAACCCCACTTGAATCCCCTTTCAATTTAGTTACGTGGGTCTAAGCTACGGGTTCCATCGGGTAGGAGGGTGCCCACCACCGTGGCACTAGGTAACCTACAACCTGCACCACCATGCCACCGTGTACCTTCTACCATGGCTGTACATGTAATTTTTCTTCCACGTTAGCATAAACCTGGCCCCCATGTCATGCTGACGTCAACATATGGAAGACTACTGAAATTTTTCCAATTTTGCCTATTTTAAAAAAAAAATTGAATATGCCCAATTTTGTAATTATTTATGTGACGGCCATTAGAGCTTGTAATCAAGATCAATACAACCAAATTTGGGCATGCACATACAAATTTGACCCCCTTCTCTTCAAATTTTCCTCTTGCACATCAAATTCATCCTAAATTCCCCTGTGAAAATTGGGTCTTTTTCCCAATTTCGCCTCCATTTTTTCATGGGGGCCATGGCCAATCTATAACTTAAAATTCATGCCATCTACAGGCCCAAATCCATTCAATTAGAGACCAAATTATCTTATATTCAATTTCTAGGCTCCATTCTTCCAAATTACTTGCGAAATTCCTTTAATTTCACTCCAATAATTTTATCGAACAAATTGCAAACGTTCCTTTTTGATATTCTATCAACAGATTGTCCGCTTAATCTCTAAATTTTACTTATGCACTTTTTTAATTGGACCATCCAAGTTCAGTGTTGAAAAAGAAGCATTGATACCACATTGTAGCATCCCTAGACCCTTTCTGGGCAGTGCCACACAAACATTATGAATTTTGATACCATTTAATCAATTAATAGTGCCTTGCAAAATGCACAGATTAATGCAGAATAAGAGCAAGTATATATATACAAAATGTATAGGAAAATCCCATGAGAATAAATGCATAAATATTAACACAACACATAAATTAACACAATAGACACTTATCTTTGGTAAAAAAATAGCACCAACTACATGCATACCTTCCACGTTCCTCCCATCCTTAGATCGCACTGCTCATAACTTTCAGTAGTGAATCACCCCCGAGCTGGGGCTAAATATCCACCTGGGCAAAGAAAATCCTAACCAAGATAAGGTCTATCATATAGCATAAAAAATTAGACTATGGTTCCAAATCAAACTAATATCCTACAACCCCTCATTCCCCACATGCCTATCCCACCCCAAGAAGTGTGCCCCTTCTCTGCTCAACAATCCTTTGGCTACCCACTTCCCTTCCTGGGCTTCAGCAACAGGACAGACAGGAAGTTTCATAGCTTTGTAGTTGTAAATTGTCACCTAGGGAAATCAATTACCAACGTTTTTCTCACCTAGAAAGAATTCTCATGGGCCTGACAACCTTCTTCTTCAATTCCCTACGCGCCTAACAATCTGCCTCTTCAGTCTAGTTCCAAATATTTCCTTGGTAGAGGTAGAGGTATAGGTAATGGAAACATAAAAGTATAGTTGGTAGGAGAGGTCATGGTAATAATCATGACGGAATCATAGATAAATGAACTAAATCCCCCTAAACTTATGTCCATGTTCCCAACTTGACACTTTTCATGTTGGGAACTACATGGGCCTACACATCGATTCCCTCACAACGTGATACGTGCCTCAACCTAGGAACTTAGGATATATAAAATATCCATACTTTATACTTTATATTTTTAGGAATATTAATAAAATATTCCTTTGGGATTAAGCCCCTTATCTTAGCCCCTTTTCCCTGGAGTCTTACCCCCCCCCCTTTCCCATTCTGGTGGTGTTTAACCCCCCATACTCTTTTACCTAGTTGGTCTACAACTATGATGTGTTTTCATTAAAAATTGAGTGTGATTACATTTTAAAATTATAGGCTCACTAGCCTTTTAGTTTCTAGTTCTCCAGCCTAATAACCACATAGGCACTCTAGCTTCAAAATACATACATAGTAAGGCACTATGGCCCCAAAGTATCCTAGCTCACCAACCTATATGTACAATTACATTTATATTTACACTTGGGGTTCAGCCTTGGGTTATTACATGTGAAAATTTTAAGGGAGACAAATGTAATCCACTTGAGGGTATGTTTGTTCTCTTTCTTAGAGAAGCCTATGTATAAATCTTTAATTGTGACAAGTTCCAAGGTGTGTAACAATTTTACTGCAAGAACTACATCATGACTACACATTTCAATAGAATACATGTGAGTTTTGAGATGATACTCACCGATTTCGAGTTTCACACCAACCAAAATATTTCATCATACCACCATTAGATATCATAATTTGAAGATTAATTATAAGATAGACATAATTGGGTTTCTTTGGTCACTCTCCTATGAGTAAAATTGTGGGTGCTACCATTGTCAATCAATAAAATCACTTTGCAGTTCTTGTTGTACCCAATCAACTTCTAGGTTTAGGGTTCCAACAAACTAGATAAGGCATGGAAAAACATTTGGGGTTCCTTGCAAGGATATTGTAAGGTGGCTTCATCATCCGTGGGAGAGGTAGCTATTGGGCCTCTAATTTGACGTCATTTGCATTGCCAATTGACCCCTTTTGATCTATCATAACCTTTCCTTTTCACCATAATTATAACTCTTTTTGCTATAAAAGGTCATTCAAATGATTAGAAGGTAATTGGATTGGTTTGTTAATGTATTCCCATAGTTTTTGATGAATTAGAAAGATTAAAGTCTTGTTTTGTTACTAATGATGGTTGATCAAGTTCAAGTCATGTAATCCACATGAAGATTTTCTAACCTATCTCACCGTTCATCATACTTTCAAATTTCTAGAAGTGAATCTAAGACAAGGGTTTTATCATATATAGGACTCTTGACATGGTCTTGTGTTGATCAGCTCACACCTAGGTCACACGTGTGGACCCAAAGATCATGAATAACGTTTCAGCCAAAATAAGCAGCAATTTCATGGAAGTTAACTTCAAGCACAAATTTTGAGGTAATGAAGTTGAATCTCGAAAACCCAAGACATGGGTTTTGTGCAAAAGGGTCCAAATTGGTTAATTCATTATTTGATTTCCTACATTCCATATGGTTTGGGAGATGATATGGATTTTCTAATATGGGTTTGCCTAGATTTTGTCTCCAGTCGGTTTCCCAAAAATGTAAAACATTGTTTGAATGAATTCTGAGTTTGGGGATTTGGTCCATTAATTTTATGTGTAAATGAATCTCCATAGAGTAGGAGGAGGCAGTATATTCGACATCTAGAGAATTAGAGATCAGACTTATAGACTGATAGTTCTTACAATGATTTGTATAATCGAAATTTCTTAATGAATATGTTGGTGTGTAACTGAAGCTCAATTTGTGGTTCCATTTGATCTAGTTTTGTAGTCGTTTCAACAGTGAGATGTTGACTGGGAGGGCCCACCAATCTGGCCCTCCCACCAATATGGCTAGTGTTTCCCTATATCATTAGCTTAGATCTATAAGTGTGTTTTGTGAATATCCTCATTTTTGTTTCAACTCTGCTTTCATTAATTTTATGTAATTAATTTTGTGAATGTTATGCTCTAATTGTATTCATTGTAACATATTGTTAATAGATTTCATTGGAATGGGAATTGCACCACTAATATAGCCCTACAATCATTTTGATTTTATCATCTAAATATACCAGAAGCATAGCTTTATTTCCATATAATTTCGCTTTGGTTTATAAACTCATTTTATAAACAACCTCTGAATTTTATTTAGTAATAACCCAAGCATAACTTGAATAATTGCATTGTAGTTTCCACTTATAATCATATAACCTTTCTACTCATAATTTCAAGTATCTTTGAAATACAGGGTTGTATCATCTAAAATCACAAGTCTATATTACAAGTGTTTGAGTTTGATATAATTTTTGTATGTAGGTATGTGTGAGTGTAGATTGATCATTGTCTCTGTTATTCGTTTCCATTCATTCTTTTAGTTTAGTGATTAGATTTATTTAATTATAGGTAGCATAAATCTCACCGGAGTTTAAACGACAAAATTGAGTTTTTTTCATTATGATGAACCATGAGTAAAGCTCAGTGCAATATTTACAACCCGAGCCTGTAAAACTCTTTATTGTTAACTCAGTGAGTTCTTTCTTTGCAATTGTCAAAGTGTGAATAGATTAATTTCCCAAAAATCCTTTACGTGCCCGGTTTGATTTTGCAATTACAAGAATAGTTTCACTTGAAGGTGAGAATGAGATTTTCTCTTATAAATTCTTACATGAACACCCAAGAATTGTTTTATTGAAACATTGTAGCTTGTGCCAATAGAGCACTTTCTTGTTTTTCTTCCCAATGAACAAGTTTCTTCTTATTTGCTAGGAGTATAGTTTCATGTTATTTTCCATATATTTGTTAGTCATTCTTTTCCTAGTCCTTGCACATACAATGTTGGCATCTCTAATCTTACGCCCCCAGATTGATGACTATATATTCAACAATTATGTTAATTAATTAGATCGACATTTTGGCATCGTTGTCGGGGAGATGCTACAAGGGATTAACACTTTTATGGATTTTTTTCATGGTTTAAATTGTAGAATTTTTTTGTCTCTGTAATTTACCCACAATTGCATCTTGGGGGAGGAGAAGTAGTAAAACACAAAGGCGCCCTTACTTCAGAAATTATGAAGGGGTTCTAGCCTAACGCATTCACTTTGGTGAGTTTATTCGAAGCCTCGTTGTTTCCTTTTATGCAAGTGCTTTTTATTTTGGTTTGATTCATGGAAAGGAAGAGGTTAACTCCACTACAAGGAGAACACCTTCTAGTGGAGGTTTTTACGAAGGTCTTTAGTGTTACAAAATTTGGAAAAAATTTCAAAAAAACCTCCGCTACGACCTCCTCTATTGGTTGCAAAGGTTTTAGTGGAGGGATTAACGAATGTTCCATATAGCTAAAATAATTGGTTGGGAGGAGGTTGTAGCAGATGTTTTTTTTGTGTGATTTTATTGTCAAAATGCATTGGTGTGCCATTTAATAAAACACCTTGGTGTGTCCATAAACATCAAATGCACATGAATGGAGTTACACAAACTACCCCAGAACATACATAAAACCACCAAAATGCACCGACATGCCATTAGATAAATTCCCAATGCGTACATAAATAAAAAATGCATCAGGGCTCCATTGCATGAAATGACCCGATGCATACATAAGATGGAAACATGTCAATTTTCCATTACATTACTAACCCAATGCTTACCTATGATGCAAATGCAACATGGAAATTATGGTTATTATGTATCATATTCCCATTTTGTTGTATGCAACGCCGGTGCACTTGTACTTTATGTTTGTGTCGGTGCTTGTATAATTAGTACTTTCTAGGATATGTATTAAATATAATTCACCGATGCATTTATCTTATTAAACACACCGTCGTGTTTAATTTTTTTTAAGAACCACTATTTTTATTATATTTTAAAAATTGATGTGTATTTATCACATACCCACCATAATATTTTAAAATGATATATATTACCACACATTTTATACACCAATTCTTCTATAAAATTAATATGCGTCAGTGCTTTAGCATGATTAATATGTACTAGTGCTTCAATATGATTAATATGCACCAATGCATATATCCCCCCCTTTTTTTTGTCAATAATCCAAAACTAGTTATATTGCCATTGAAAAGATTACAAAAAAGCATGTTGCTTCCCAACACTAGGGAAACCAAACCAACAACAATGCAATAGTTTGTCTAATGTTTTGCATGAAAGATTCCTTGTAAATAAATAGGACTGACAATAGTTGTATCTCGAACCCTGAAAATGACTTAAAACTGGTCTAATTATATGCTTGGATAGATAATTGTTGGGTATGGCTTAGATTCCATGATCTAGAATCTAAGTTATGATATACAAAAAGAAAATTTTCATAGAAAAAAGAAGTATTAGACGACCCATCCTCCTATTGCACCTGGGTGAGAGGTGCTACCACAACTTCAAGGTCGATTTTGATGATATTCCTTGCTGGCAGGTTCATCTTGTGGTCTAGGAGCCCAATATACCCTTGCATATCGTCTATCTGGAGCATTATCTCCTCCTTATCATCCTTTATGTCTACAAGGGCTCGTCCCAAGAGAAATTTCATCAACCAATAGAGTTATATGGTTGGCATATAATGGGATTTGTGAGAAAGAATACCTCTGGTGTCTGGAACCCAGGATCTAGTGTCAGCTTGAACCTCCTCATCTGTGAAAAAACGTCATGAGATTCGAACATCTGCTTCCAATAAGTTCATTTCAGCCTAGATTTGGGGGGAATGTGCTCATGGTATGAGTCGGTAGATTTTTCGGCCACTACTATAAGACGAGATCCAAATTGATATCTTGATGCAGAGGATTTTCCACGTCCATGACATGAGCGGCCTCCACGAGTCATGCAATCTGTAGAGAGGGGGTAATTGGGAGGGAATAGGGGCTTGTGAAGAGAATGGGTGCAGGTGAACTAACCCATGTGAGAGAGAAGGTGAAGTGGGAGAGAAAAGTAGTTGAACTAGACTTAGATGCAGTAAGACATAACTGCAGTAACCATCGTGTGAGAGATCATTTCAAGGGGAGTGGTAATCGAGCTGAAGTTAAGGACATATAGAGGAGTGATGGTTGAGGCCATTATGAGGCCGAGGTGACTGATACAAATGGATATATGACCAGGAACACGTCAATATGTCTGAGGAGGTCATCTAGAAGGCATGGAGAAAAGAATATTGTTTGGAGGTGGGGACGTACGGGCCAAAGTATCTCTGCTTAAATGGTGCATCATGAAGAGGCCAGGTGGGAGAGAGACATGTCGTTGGTGTTCGGAGAAGCCGACACGTGGTTTCTTGGCCTGGATGGGAGCCCTGAGGCCAATCGCTTCCTGACCACTTGATACGAAGGAGTGCATATATCCCCTTAAAAAGAATCAATAATTATATTATTTCAGGCACCATTTTGTGAGTTCATAAGAATGCAACGATATGTATATATTTTAATTAATTGTTTGTTTTTTTAATATTTTTATAATATTATTGTATTATAAATTTATGTTATTTCATTTTGATATAAAGATTGCATTAATGTCTTATCCAATGAATTACACCTCTATTATTTGCATCGATGTAAATCATTCACATATCAATGTAATCAACATTTTACAACATTTGACAATGCAATAAAATAACAAACCCATTTTATTATATATGAATAAGAGACCCATGTTCATACAAAATGGGA
The DNA here is from genome assembly GCA_010110895.2 of Picea sitchensis. Classification (NCBI taxonomy): domain Eukaryota; kingdom Viridiplantae; phylum Streptophyta; class Pinopsida; order Pinales; family Pinaceae; genus Picea; species Picea sitchensis. Next base: position 81,343 of record SNQJ01S0000136.1, read on the forward strand.
CAACATAAAGGTTCACAATAATCAAAATGGAACCAATATGTAATTGTTACAGTTATTGGTAGCATGTCCTCATGCAATTGGGAGATTATGTCCACTACATTAAGAAAACTCTTTGATTTTTACAGACCAATATTACAAAACATAAAACTTGTACCAACATTCAATTATATTGAATAATTTCATTTATCACTTGAACTACTATCATTCCTAGATTTGTGTGCATCACTCATTTCTTGATCAATTATAGGCGATATTGTACTTTGGTTATTTAAACAAATGTTTTTTTTCTTGACTTATTTTTCACGTTCTGACTACTCATTTTACATCTACAAACATAGAAATAAAGTGTAATAAGTAAATCTACATTCATAATATAGTAGAATATACATGATTGTGTAAATAAAAAAGCGTACCAAAGCAACGAGTGATTCATAAACCATACACATGCTTTCAAAGCTTTGCCTCATGTCATGTAACAAAAGATTTTATGTTGAATCCTCTCCATACTTTGTTTCTTGTATGTTTAATAAGCCATTACAAAGCATAGTCGATATAAGTAATATATAGGTTTCTTATTGTTCCATTAATTATAAATAAATAAAACATGGGAATTTAAACAACATATCTACTTACAAATTGTTAAATAAAACCTTGATATTTCAACATATAGTCACAACCCTTAGTTAACCCAATGTTGACCAATTGTTCAGTTGGTTCTTCTTTGTATGTTAGCACCTATTAGTAGACATCCATGGATTAGTGTAAATTAATTATTCAAATGTGTAATATCACAACAAATATGAAAACTAAAGTAACATGGAAAACATACGTACTCACAAACTTTTTGATTGACCATTTTTTCCCTTGTCGTCCTATCTTATGTGTTGATTGGGTTCCATTTTTTTTTCTTTTATGCAACAAAACAATTGAAAAATAGTATTTAATATGCTAAATAAATTCGATGTACATAAAAGAAGAAATGAATGATCACACACCTATGATGCACGTTGTTGTTGGGATGCATCCTCTTGTGATGCAATTGTGTTCATTTCTTTTACCATTTCCTTGTACACTCTTTTGAACATCCCTACTGGCATGTATTGGGATTTCCCCTCGTTTGTCACTTGGAACTTTCATAACCTTCCTGAAAAACAAAAAAGAAAATATTTTTTTCTTAAATGGACATGAAAGTAAATATAGAAATAAAAACTAATTTGGTAATTATTGGAACATATTATAGAAAAAATGTTTAGTAATAATAAATTTTATATGATTATTTTTTGTTATTGTAATGTTTTGCTATTGCAAGTCTCACGGGTCTCACTGACCATGCCTCCAAAAACGCTTCTTGTATTATATGTATAACATGATCCTTAGAGTCATTGGATTGATTTTTGTATTGTCAGTAGAAATTATGTCTATACATTCTCTTCACTATATCCCTCAAATATTTGTAAAACATTTTTCCCCTCTCATTAACTTCAAGCACCACTCCACATGAATTCATGAACAAGTCATCGCCATCGTCATCGTTTACATCCTTAACATTTTTTGTTCTCTTAGGATGAGATTCCATTCCCTCACTATCGGTTGTTGCATAACATTAAAAAAATATGAAATCAAGTGTTTACAACTTGTTAACAATTGATGTTAAGAAATTCATTTTTAGTAAAAGTCAAAGAAAAATTTAATGTTGATAACCTTTCGATCCACCTGTTTACACTCTTTGCAACATTTTCGTAAATATTTTACTCTCTTTTGCACTCATATTGCAAACAATCTCATTGCATTTCTTTAATTTTTTGCTCTGCATGACACACATTAACCAATACACATTATTAATTTAAATTTACAAATATTTCAAATTATATATTAAATTTTTAATTAAGCATAAAGTACTTGTTTGTCTCTCTTCTTGGGATGAGATACCATCATTTTGGTTGTAATAAGATGTTTTATTTGAACTTCTATTAGCCATCTTGTATCATACAAAATCAGGATTCATCAGAAATAGAAATTATGAAATTTTTATACAATCTAATATTTCGGTGCGCTTCATTAAACAGAACACACCAAGGTGTCAAGCATATAATCGCACAGGTATTGTGCATCGCTAACCCATATGCACATAATAAAAAATCAATATTATTTATTTTTTGAACCAATCAGTGATTTACATAGATATATGTGCCCCGATGCGCTTGTCTATATAATGAGCATCGAGGTGATTTTCTTGTACAATGTGCACCTGGGAGTTTTTCCTGTACAGTGCACACCGTGTACTATGGAAAAGTTTTTAAAAACAAATTGCTGACAATAACAAGGTTGACAGGGTTTGGGATCCTATGAAATGAGTGGTACCATTGCAATGGATACCAAATGCCCCATATGCAGCTAAATAAACCCTATAAAATCTATTGCTTAAAAAAATAAACCCTAAAAAAATCTATTGCTTATAAAAATAAACCCTATAAAAATATGTTGCTTAAAAAAAGAAGGGAACAAGAAAAAAAAACAAGAAAGCTATGACTTCCAATATCGAAGTTAACTATGAAACCCTTATATTTTTTTTAACATGCATTGAAAATAGTTTGAATCAAATAGGGAAATATTGAAATGATCAGTATAATGAAATCACATACCTGAAATTTCTTCTCTACAGATTTGTATGTGCCATATGGATCCCTTCCAATTTTGTCTCTTCAAAAAAATACAGCGACTCCAAAGTATTTCATGGTAAATCTCTCTTCCACAAATCTTCCCTCTAAATTCTACCAAAAAAATAAACTAATGAATAGTGTTTTCATTTATAAACAAAAATGTTTTGAAAAAATAAATTCCCGTCTTTATTCGTCATGTTTTTCCAGTTAGTATGTAAAAACACTTATTAAACTATATATATTAAAAAATAAGTTTGTTGTCAAATCGTTGCACCTCACCGAATTGTGCACCTCGGGGCGTATATAGTAAAAAATGCACTGATACCAATTTTATCGACATAATAGAAATGAAAACCTCTACTATTAAAATTTACGAATGTTTTGGTTTGCAGATGTTTTATCAGATGTGACGATTTGGTGCATTTCATATTTTTTCACACCTATATATATAGACGCATCGATGCCTTATAAAAGAAATAAACACACCAATAAATTTTAATATCGTATTTATGCACGTATTGACAATGCTTTTGGCTCAAATGCAGGGAAAAAAAGGTTATAATATCAAATGGCCAATACCTTAGATTCCAACTCTTTCCATATTGTTGCAAGTTTGTCAACTTCTTCCATACCATTTGAAGTAAGTCTAGATTTTATTTATAATTCATTTATCTTATTGAATTTAGGTCACTTATGCACGTGCATTTGAATAATTTTTCACTAAATTTTGTAGGATCATAAATTGGGATCGAGTTCGGATGAGCATGATATTCCACCATTGAAAAAATGTCGCAAGCTCTTATCAGGAGAAAGATACCACATGAAAATGTTTGATGAAAATGGACATATTATTTACCCAACCAATTGTGACATGCCATCTTCCAGTAACCTTCAGCCCGGGTCAATGGTATCACACCATGAATTGGATCTCTCTTATGACACGCCAGTGGTATGTGATTGTTCAAAATGTAAAGGGTTGAAGAATAAACCTCAACGTGTCACATTGTCTCATTATATTAATGATCAACTACCCAAAGTTGTGTTGAAATTACTAAGACAACTCAGAGGGGGGGGTGAATCAGTGGTTACTGTGCTTAAACAATTTTAGTCTACTAAACAATTCTTAAACTTTCTTCAAGTGATCATAAATATCATATAGCATATGAACAACATAAATAATGAGCATCAGTCAACCATAAGATATACACAGAGACAGATTTTTCACGAGGAAACCCATAAAGGGAGAAAACCTCTTCTTCTTCGAAATGATAGGCAGTCTTTTAAGTTCTGTACATCATCTATAATTGAGCACCAACTCAATGTAAGGCTACAACCTCTGTTTTACAAGATCCAACTTGTTGAGAGCACCATCTCTTTGATTTCTCTACAACCAACTCCCTGAGTATTCAAGCACCAACTGGATGAAATCACCTACTTCTAGTTACACATGCTACAACATGTATAATAGAGAACAAATGTTCTCCCTTGCACCACCCTGCCTCCCTAAAAATTCTCTGGCTGCAAGCAGATGGAAGCTACTACTCCCTTTGTTCAAGCACCCACTTGAACCTCTAAGGACAACAGTCCTTCCTAGAACCTCCCTACCACCCTAGTTACAAATAAATGATTATATAAGCAACACACAGATAAATCAATTCTTACCACTTATTCATTGTTCTGTAATTCTTCTCTGCTACACTACTCTTCTTCTCTATACATATTTGGCTTGACTTGTTGTCTCTATCTATCTATTATTTCTCTGTCCTTCTCATCCCTTTGGATATGTGCAGATTCTGCTCTCTCCACCTTTTCTTTTTTGTTCAGCCTCTGTTCCTTCTATCTTATCTTTTCTTCACTCTGTACATTCTGTAGTTTTTCAATTCTACAGTTCAACTCATTTTTCCAGTCTGAACAACCAACAATCCACAATCTCTATGTTCTTCTTATATCTACAACCATGACGTTCGTTACACCTCAAATCATCTTCAACCAAAAACGTCTCGGCAACAAAAACGTTAAAAGATCAAGAATCATAAATTAATTTTGCTAATAGATTTCTAACTGTTCAAATAACTGTGAGATGGAGCACTAGCCTCCGATCATATTCAAGTTCACCTGCACCATTGGATGAATTTACTAGTCTTTCATTCGTTTTGGCATTCCGCTCTTCGGCATTTTGGGATTTGTGCGATCAAGTGTCTCGACACTCCATGTCACGATCCCTAAAGAGGATCTTGGTTTCTATAGCTCTTTTCCTCTACCTCTCGCTGATGTGACCAATGGCTGTGACCAAGGTCTACACAAAGAAATGTTTTTCACATTTCGTATTTCAGCATTTCGGGACTTCGTATGTTGTGTGGTAGAGTTTCTTGACGCTCCATGTCCCGATATCCAAAGATCTGAAATGGAGTTAGATCAACGGTCCACACTCTAGATGATTCGACGGTCCAGATCTCTTCGCGATTTTGCATATCGTGATTTCGGGGTTCGTGACTTCGGGACTCCTATGGTAGAATTTCTTGACATCTCCATATTCTAATTTTTGAAACTCTGAAGTGATCGAACGACTCACATAAACCCCTGAGATGGACGATTGATGGGATTTCAGAGTTTTTCCTTTTGGCGTTTCGGCATTTCGCATTTCACGATTTCGAGAGATTAGGGAACCCTGTTCCTTTGACTTCCCAGTCAGCGAAATGACGATATTTCACCACATGTCCTATGGACCCAACGATCCAGATCTTATCAAACTTTATGGGTCTTCGTCATGCCTGATCAATGGTTCAAATCAATCCTTGATCTGGCGGCTGAGGATATTTCACGATTTTGCATATCACGAGTTCAGGACTCCTGTTGTAATGATCCTTGACATTTCTATCTCGCGATATCTGAAATCCCAATAGCCAAAACTCCGAAATGGAGTTTGACCAACACTTTGATCTTGTCATTCGATCATTGTTGCGCTGTTGATCTTCCTGAACTTATCTTTTGTTCTTGTTTTTACATCGAAGCCATAAATGACAGGAATACTCTGATCTTGCCATCAATGACAAGAATACTCTACATGTTAAACATGCCAACCATCATTCTCTGCCTTCTTTCTGAAAACATGCCAACAATCTCCCCCTTTGGCATTGATGGCAACCCCATGATGTAACTACACCACTGAAACATCTTAAAATCATGAAAAGCATGCAACTATACCACTGTGACAATGCCACTGTAACATATACTCTGATCTTGAAATCATCACACTTTCTCCCCCTTTGACATCAATGTCAAAGAAATGCTCCCCCTGAGCTGTTGCAGTACATACTCCCCTTGTCAACTATAAGCATCTTAGAAATACACCAGATTCAATAAGTACTCCCCCTGACTAGGTAAACAAATTAGACACAACAAATTATAACCCCCAACTTTTGACGAAGATATCCAAAAGGGGTTGTTGCTAATGGTTTAGTAAAAATATCAGCAATCTGTTATGTAGATAGAATATAATTTAGCTGAACAATTTTGTTTGCAACTTGTTCTCTGAGAAAATGATACGTTAATGGAATATGCTTAGTCTTGGAATGAAGAATAGGATTCTTAGAGACACTAATGGCATTGGTGTTATCACAGTGAATTGAAATGGGTTCAGTGTAAGTCATCTTCAAATCTGCAAGAGTTTGAATCATTCACAAAATTTGTGTGCAGCAAGTAGCAGAAGCAATGTATTATGCCTCTATAGTTGACAATGAAATAGATCATTGCTTTTTCTTGAACCATGCTACTAATGAGTCACCCAGAAAGAATGCTCCTCCACTCGTGCTTTTTCTCTCATCAACACAGTTTGCCCAATCTGCATCTGAATAAGCAGTTAACTGAAAATTCTGATTTCTGGGATACCACAGACCATAAGTCATTGTCCCCTTCAAGTATTTGAATATCCTTGTGACAGCTACTAAATGAATTTTTTTAGGAGCAAACTGATAATGACCTACCATTCCAACATCTTGCATTATATCAGGATGGGATGTTGTGATGTACAGAAGACTGCCTATCATAGAGCGATATGTCCTTTTATCAACATCTGATGAAACATCATTTTTAATGAGCTTGCAACCAACCACCATAGGTGTGCTAACTGGAGAGGAATCTTCCATCTGAAATTTCTTCAACATTTCTTTCAAATATTTTTCTTGACAAATAAATATTCCTGCAGACCTTTGTTTTACTTGTAAGCCAAGAAAATATGACAGTTCTCCTATCATGGACATTTCAAATTCTGTTTGCATAGATTTAGAAAACCACTGGACAGATGATTCATTAGTACAGCCAAAAATAATATCATCTACATAAACCAAAACAACTAGTAAATTATCACCTTCAGACTTAATGTAAAGGTTACTGTCAACAGTACCTTTCTTGAACCCTTTTTCTTGTAAAAAATTGTCCAGTCTATAATACCAAGCTCGTGGTGCTTGTTTTAGTCCATATAAGGCCTTCTTCGGCTTACAAACATAATTTGGATTATCTGTCAATGAGAATCCTTCAGGTTTCTTCATATATACTTCTTCCTCTAGATCTCCATTAAGAAATGTTGACTTAACATCCATCTGATAAACTTTAAAGTTTTTATGACATGAATAGGCAAGAAACATTTTGATGGCTTCCAATCTTACCACTGGTGCAAAGGTTTCATCAAATTCCCGACCTTCAACTTGTGCATACCCTTTATAGACCAGTCTGGCTTTATTTCTAACAACTTGCCCTTTTTCAATCATTTTATTCTTGAACACCCATTTGGAACCTATTACATTCTTATGTTCAGGTCTAGGGACAAGCTCCCAAGTATTGTTCTTTTCAATCTGATCAAGCTCTTCATTCATTGCTCTAATCCAATCATCATGCTAATTGTCTTCAAAAAAAAAATTAGGTTCAATCATAGATAAAAAAAAGAAACATGAGACTATTTTGAATCTTTAATTAATTTCCTTCTTGTCTGAACTCCTTTATTTATATCTCCAATTATCTGATTTTCAGGATGATTCTTTTTAACAATTCTGAGAGGCGTTTTTTCTTCTTTCTGTTGATTTATGTCAACCTAAGAATTTGTATCTTCATCTGATTCAGATTCTTCTCTTTATGATCCTTGGACCTATTCATTTTCATCTTCAACTATATCTTTTGTTCTTGGTTCAGAATTGCTTATATTTCTGACCGGGATTTCTTCATCAACTTTTATGTCTATACAATACACCAGTTTATGCAGTCTCTTATTGTAACATATGTACCCTTTACTGTTTGTAGCATAACCCAAGAAGATACCTTCATCTGCCCTATCATCATATTTGCCAATATTTTCATCATTATTCTTGATATAACATTTACTCCCAAATATTTTAAAATGCTTGATTGAAGCAGGTATTCCAAACCATAGTTCATATGGAGTCTTGTCACTGTGTGGCCTGAGATGATCTTTGTTAAGAATATGAACAGTTGTATGAATTGCTTCCACCCAGTATGTATGTGGTATGTTCCTTTCATTCATCATTGACCTAGCCATTTGCTGAACTGATCTATTCTGCCTCTCAACAACTCCATTTTGTTGTGGAGTCCTTGGGATTGTGTACTCTCTTTTGATCCCATGTTTATCACAGAACTCTTTGAAGTTCCCTGAACTAAACTCTCCTCCTCTATCAGATCTTACTGCCTTTAATCTTTTTCCTGTTTGATTCTCAGTCAGAGCCTTAAACACTTTGAATTTTTCAATTGCTTCATATTTTTCCTTCAAAAAGGCAACCCATGTTAGTCTAGAATAATCATCAATTATCAACATAAAATAATTTTCTTTCCCTGTACCTTCTTTCCTTGATGTTCCACATAAATCCATATGTACTAACTGGAGAGGTTTATCTATTGAAGGAAAGTTTTTCGATTTGAAGTGAGTGCGTGTAAGCTTTCGTATCTAGCAGGGTTTACAAACAGAGTCGTATGGCTTTGATATGTTCGAAAGATCTTTTACTGCCCCATTGTTTCTGAGCTTGATTATATGATCAAAATTTAAATGTCCAATTCTCTTATGACACAACCAACTTTCATCATACTTTCTTAAGTGACATTCTTCTCTATCTTCTTTCAGCACATATAAATTATTATTTTTCCTTATGCCTTTAGCAACTAGGTGTCCTGAATTCACAGGTTTTATTCTACAGTCTTTAGAAGAAAAAATGACCTCACATCCTCGATCACAAACTTGACTGGCACTGAGCAGATTATGTTTCAGACCTTCTACAAACAGCACATCTTGAGCTTTCCCTTTTCCATTACTCAAACTTACTATTCCTTTACCTTTTATTTTTCCTGGTGCATCATTTCCAAAAGTTACATTCCCTGATTTTCTATCACTTAGGGTTAGAAACTTACTTTGGTCTCCTGACATATGTTTGGAACATCCACTATCAATATACCTGGGATTCTTTTGTCTTTGGGCTGATAGCACTAGTCCACACTTGTCATCTACTTTCTTCTTCCAAACCTTGACATTTTCAGCAGTGGGAATCAAATCTGGCTTGTAATTCCTTAAGCTACAGTCTGCAACTTTATGTCCATAATTATGGCAGTTGTAACATTCTGGTTCACTGAATAACAGATCATAACGATTGTTATGCTCATACCTATTGTTGTGTTTCACATGTGTCCTTCTCTCAGTCATCATATGATTTATTGTCTGTGATTGATTGTTGCTTGGCTATCTCAATCTTTGTTGTGGCTGATAATTATTCCTTGAGTATCTTGATTTCAAATATCTAGATCTTAATGAACAGTTTACATCTTTGTGACCAAAGTTAGAACAGAAAAAACAATAACCATAGAAAAAACTTTTGTACCTGGAAAAAGACTGTATTTGATTTCTTCCATGCTGATGATTTCTTTGAAAAAATGTGTTTGTGTTATTTCTTTGATCTACAAATTCAGTTTTGGTACTTTTTCTTTCATCCCCTCATGGTGGTTGATTTTCTTTCTTTGTTTCTACAGAATGATTGTTGTCAATGTTTGAGGAATTAACAAACTTGACAGTTTCTGTATTATTTGGATGATCACTACATGATCCTTCTTCATACCCCAATCCAATTTTCAACTTTGGGTTTCTTTGCTGATTTAGGATGGAGGTTAATCCTTCTGAGGCTTTAATACTTGGAATATTTTGGTGATACAATCCCTTAAAATTCTCCATTTATTTTATGGTTTTTACTATCTCTTCTTCTAAGGCTTCACACCTCGCTTTCTTCTCTAACAACTGTTGTTTCAGTATGTCTTCTATTTTCTTTGCCTCTTCTAATTCCACTTTCAGCAGAGCAAGGTCTTCATCAGGCTGTTTACTGTCTTTTTCAAACTGTATCAGCAATTGTTTTTGCTTTTTGTTCTTAATTCTGAGTCTGTCAATCTCTTCCAGTGCACTGATCAGTTCTCCTTCCATATCAACCATAGCTTCTTCATCATTATCATCACTGCCTATGTTTTTATTATTATAATCCTCTTTGGCCATAAACATGAAGTCATTTATCTTATCTTCAGAGGAAGATTCACTATCGGTGTCTTCTAAGGAATTTTCATTATTTGCACACAAACTTTTCTTCTTATTATACTTCTTGAATTTGTACTTCTTTTCATCATCAAAGCTCTGGTCCTTTTTCTGATGGGGACACTTAGATGAAAAATGACCTATCTTACCACAGTTAAAACATTTGAAGGGAAGCTTGCCTTGATATTTTCCTGATCCTTTCTTTAACCTTCTCACAAATTTTGCCTCAATATCATCTAAATCTGAATCAGTGTTCTTGTCTTCTTTAAACGATGTTTCTCTTGTAATGGATTTATCTTTGCTAATTCTCATTTCATATGAAGTTAAAGTTCCTAGAAGTTGACCAATGGACAGGGTTTTAAGATCATTTAATTCTTCTATTGCAGAAAATTTTGGATTAAATTTATTAGGCAGAGATCTTAAAATCTTCTGGACCAAGAGTGATTCTTCAAACTTCTCACCAAGACCCTTCATGGCATTCACAAGTTCTTCAACTCTTAAAAAATACTTGCTAACTGTTTCATCTTCATTCATCTTTAGTTGTTCAAACTTCAACCTGAATGTTTGAATTTTTGCATCTTTTACTTTCTCATTTCCTTCATAGTTGCTAATAAGTTTATCCCACATTTCTTTGTCAGTTTGAAAATGCATCACCTTTACAAACTCGGCTTCTGCAAGTCCATTCAAGATAGCATTCATTCCCTTAGCATTAAATCTAAATTCTAACTTAGCATCCTTGGAAGCTAGCACAACCGGTTTTGTGTATCCAGTCTCTACCACATCCCAAACATCAGCACCTAAGGTCATTAGGTATGTCCTCATTCTAACCTTCCAAAAGGAAAAAATTGTTCCATCAAACAGAGGAGGCTTACTGGCTGAAGTTCTTTCATGACTTGTCATGTTTAAGATTACATATCTACCTTTAAATAAAAGGAACCCACTCTGATACCAATTGTTAAAATTACTAAGACAACTGAGAGGGGGCAGGTGAATCAATTGTTACTGTGCTTAAACAATTTTAGTCTATTAAACAATTCTTAAACTTTCTTCAAGTGATCATCAATATCATATAGCATATGAAAAGAATAAATAATGATCATCAGTCAACCATAAGATATACACAGAGACATATTTTTCACGAGGAAACCCATAAAGGGAGAAAAACTCTTCTTCTTCGAAATGATAGGTAGTCTTTTAAGTTTTGTACATCATCTATAATTGAACACCAACTCAATGTGAGGCTACTACCTCTGTTTTACAAGCTCCAACTTGTTGAGAGCACCAACTCTTTGATTTCTCTAGCACCCACTAGAGGGAAGCACAAACTCCCTGAGTATTCCAGCACCAACTGGATGAAAGCACCTACTTCTAGTTACATAGGCTACTACCTGTATAACAGAGAACAAATGTTCTCCCTTGCACCACCCTGCCTCCCTAAAAATTCTCTGGCTGCAACCAGATGGAAGATACTACTTCCTTTATTCAAGCACCCACTTGAACCTCTGAGGACAACAATCCTCCCTAGCACCTCCCTACCACCCTAGTTACAAATAAATGATTAGATAACCAACACATAGATAAATCAATTCTTACCACTTCTTCATTGTTTTGCAATTCTTCTCTACTACACTACTCTTCTTCTTTGTACATATTTGGCTTGACTTGTTGTCTCTGTCTATCTATTCTTTCTTTGTCCTTCTCATCCCTTTTGATATGTGCGCATTCTTCTCTCTCCACCTTTTCTTTTTTGTTTTGCCTCTGTTCCTTCTATTTGAGCTTTTCTTCACTCTGTACATTCTGTAGTTTTTCAATTCTACAGTTCAACTCATTTTTCCAGTCCGAATAGCCAATAATCCACAATCTCTATGTTCTTCTTTTATCTACAACCATGACGTCCATTACACCTCAAATCATCTTCAACCAAAAACGTCTCGGCAACAAAAATGTTAAAAGATCAAGAATCATAAATCAGTTTTGCTAACATATTTCTAACTGTTCAAATAATTGTGAGATGGAGCACTAGCCCTCCGATCATATTCAAGTTCACCTGCATCGTTGGATGACTTTATTAGTCTTGCATTCATTTCGGCATTCCACTCTTCGACATTTCGGGATTTTTGCAATCAAGTGTCTTGACACTCCATGTCGTGATCCCCGAAGAGGAGCTTGGTTGATATAGCTCTTTTCCTCTATCTCTCATTGATGTGACCAATGGTTGTGACCAAGGTCTACATAAAGAAATGTTTTTCACATTTCGCATTTTGGAATTTCAGGCCTTTGCATGTCGTGTGGTAGATTTTCTTGACGCTCCATGTCCCGATATCCAAAGCTCTGAAATGGAGTCGGATCAACAGTCCACACTCTAGATGATTCGACGGTCTAGATCTCTTCGCGATTTCACATATCACGATTTCGGGGTTCGCAACTTCGGGACTCCTATGGTAGAAGTTCTTGACATCTCCATATTCCGATTTTCGAAACTCCAAAGTGATTGAACAGCTCACATAACCCCCTGATATGCACCATTGACAGGATTTCAGAGTTTTGCCTTTTGGGGTTTCGGCATTTCGCATTTCGCGATTTCAAGAGGCTAGGGAACCCTGCTCCTTTGACTTCCCAGTTAGCGAAATGATGATATTTTTCCACATGTCCTATGGACCCAACGATCCAAATCTTATCAAACTTTACAGGCCTTCGTCTTTCCTGATCAACGGTTCAAATAAATCCTCGATCTGACGGCTGAGGATATTTCGCAATTTCGCATATCGTGAGTTCAGGACTCCTGTTTTAATGATCCTTGACATTTCTATCTCCCGATATCCTAAATCACGATAGCCAAAAATCCGAAATGGAGTTTGACCAACACTTTGATCTTGTCATTCGATCATTGTTGCGCTGCTGGTCTTCCTGAACTTATCTTTTGTTCCTGGTTTTCCATCGAAGCCATAAATGACAGGAATACTCTGATCTTGCCATCAATGACAAGAATACTCTACCTGTTAAACATGCCAACCATCATACTCTGCCTTCTGTTTGAAAACATGCCAACAAGTTGATGGTCTAATACCTACCACTTCGGTCAACAATCCAATAGGTGGTATAGAAAAGACACGTAGGAACACTTCCATATGCTCCTTTTTTGAAAAGTTGGAAGCGAAATCAACTATGTTTCCTCCTAAATTGGCCAACCCATCTCCTTCTGTTGAGTCAACAAAGATTTCTTATAGAGAGCCAAAGTATGATATCGATACTACCCAAAAAATCATTAGTACGAGATCAAAAACATTGTATGGGCTTTGAGAAAAAATGTCCAAGTACACACCAAAGTTTGTTCAATTGTTGGAAGGTAGCGATGACTTCCCTCTTCCTATCCATATACAAAGTAAATACCAAACTTGTTGCAACCAAGCTTTGTATGACACTTGGTCATAGTCCATGCCTGTGCTCGATGTTGGAACCAAATTTTCTTTTTGTGGTAATAGTTATGTGATTACCAAGTCTAAAATAGATGTTGCAAATCTTAGGTTGTTTATCTTTTCACATGTATTTTTTCCTCCCAAACAATCAATGGCACTTATTCAATTTTGTGGTCATCTTTATAGTCGATTTGATTACTTAAATATTATCAAATACAAACATATAATTTCCATGTATAGTATGAGAAAGAATGGTTATGCATCTGAAAATTTAACAGGAAAAACTTGTTATATATCGGCAGTTGTCCACGAACTCATGGGAACATCGCAAGGTTCATAAATAGTTGTGGGGCCTCATTATTTAGTGAAAATTGTTCCTTTGAGGAACGCTCCAATGAAAAAGAGTTCTTTATGAAAAGGAAGGCATCCAAATTTGTTGTTGTGCATACAATACGTAGTTTGTCTCCTGGTGATGAGTTGTTAATAAACTATAACTTTCGTAGACCACCAACAACTCGTCAAAAATGACTTGCATTGGGTCTACCTTTAGATGTCCCCTTGGGGCATAAGAAAAAGATGATTGAGTGATTGTATTTTTGGATTTTCAATGGAACTAATGTAAATATAATGCTTAATTCAACATTAGTTTTATAAAATGGTTCGTTGCATGTTACAATATTTACATCAAATATGGGCACTAAGCTCCTTATAACTTCTACACATGGACTTTTGTTTATTTTATTTATTGAGTTTGCTTAATATGTTTCATACTTTTATATATTAATAATGAACCTTAGCCATTATAATCCTTTCACACTAGAGATTGTATTAGGGCCTAATATGGCCCACATGTGAAAAATAATTTATTTGCCCTTAAATTTGATGCTTTGTGGATTATTCATGATAAAAAGGACCCTATAATATCAAATAGGATCACAAAGGGAATATGGAAAGAATCACTTAGTTAAGGATCTATTAGGATTAATTAATGTGGAGGATAGATGATAGTTGTATATTAGTTATTTGATAAGACATGTATTAATAAAATGATTTTGATTACATGATTACAAAAAATATGAGAATGAATATTAGTAATTGTAGAATTTACATAGAACACTAATGTCATAGGATGCATGCAAATTATGTAAAATTAAAATTTTTGGGAGGAAAAGTATCATATGTCCATGTTATATAATGAATTTATGTCAAATTTTGTTGTCTTAAAAAATATGGTGGTGGTTGGGACTACATAAACCGATTAATTAAATCCATCATTTTCAAATCATTTGTCAATGTGTTTCATTTTTACAATATTTTTAGATAGTTTACACATACTCATCTTTGATGAAATTGCATGCATCTATAGATCTATTTCTATGGATTAAAAATATATATTTTTATATAAATATTATTATTTGATTAATTGCTTGTATTTATAGATATATTTTTATTAATTCCAAATATATATGTGTGTGTGTGTGTGTGTGTGTGTGTGTGGTATTGTTTCCTATTATTTTAATATTTTTTGTGTAACATGTATCATAATTTAAAAATTCATGTCTTTGTTTTTGCAACAACATTTTAACACTTTTTAAAAATTTGACATTTTTGCCCAAAAAAACATAAAAAAAAACATATTGATTCTATTAACACCTTTATTAATTTTTTTATTATTAATATAAAGTGAGGTGCATTTTATAGTCTAACATGACACTTGGCATAAGTCATCCAAATATAATAATTGTAAAAAAAACACATCCCAATATGGAAGATATTTGTGTCATCACTACTCATAAATATAACAATTATAAATGTAATTATGAACAATTATTATAATGTTATCAATAAAATAAATGAGAAAATAACATTTCATAAAAGTAATTTTTCTTTGTAAACATGTTTAATCAACATATTGTATCTTGTTGGATATTAAACAATTCACCTTGAAGATTAATTTAACATTATATGGCATTAATAGTTTAAGTTTTCGCAATTACAATCCAAAGTAAATGATTTCATAAAACTAAAGTTAAACATTATATGACAACTCTAAATTCTAATGAGTGATCCATTTTAATTTAATTTAAAAATAGAGAAATCATTGACGTACTTATTATACATTTTATAAATCAAACAACAACAACAACACCATGATTTGAAAAAACACAATATGCATGTGTGATATACTATTAATAGCACACTAGTGCGATTGAAATCACACCAGAGCAGTTGTTACGTAAAAATGCATCGAGAAACAATTTAATTGACAAAGTACGTGTGCAAAATTGCACAATTAAAGTTTTTTGGAGGTTTTTCTTTGCGAAGGAAAACACATAAGTCACTCTTCAGTTCCACTCATAATTTAGCGCATAGAATGGATCCTCTGCCACTTCCTCAGTTCTCTACCTTGCATCTCCTCCTCTGCAGTCTCCTTAACTATCTCCACGATACTATCCTCGTCATCCATGTAGCCATAATATGAACTGTCGTCAATTCTCTTGTAAATTGGATACCTACACCTCATCTTCTTTGCATCAAGGGGGATTATCAAATAGCTCTTTGGGGATGGGGAGAAATTAATTCGTAGCCCCAAAGTATCTGTAATTGGGGCCCTTTACTATGGCACAAGGCACATCAACTTCGTTCCCTTCCAAGTCCATCATCTTGGCCCCTACTTTGGCATAATTAGGACTACCAAACTCTATGATATCAAAGCTTCCCAGTGCCCCTTTTCCCTGTTCAGTAAGAAATGACCCTCGTGGATGTCTCAATTATTACATTATGTCAGCCTCAAGATTGACCTAAGATCCATATTGTATATTTAATAGAAATTAAGAAACACATTTGGAAAAAAACCCGATGATCCATTATCTTTGTCATCATTTCTTATCGCTAAATATTAAGGATTTCCTTGGTCTCGACCTGCTCCTCCATGAGATAGTCACCCGTGTACTTACTAATAAGTTCATCGTGTTTCTTCTTCTCCACAACCATGCATTTTATCGATCTCTCATCTAGAAGGAGCACATGGGAAATCGACTCTCACTCTCTTTGTTGTTGGCTTCCGTTGTCCTACTCTCCCATTTTTTCGACCACATCCTCATTTTCCATGAATAAGATTGACTTAATGGAAATGACCTTCTCGTTCTTGATAATCAATCTAACCTCCCTCTAGACAGACTCGATCCTATGCCACTCACTCAACACTCTAGCCTACATCTCCTCTTTCGTGGGCCACTCAACTTTGTCTAAGATATCGTTCTCATCATTTCTATCGCCATAATAAATGGTGTCATTTCACTTGTAGATCGCATACCTATACCCCCTCTTCTTTGCTTCGGGGGATTATCTAATAACTCTTTGATGTCGGGGAGGAATTTCTCAATCGCACTTAAATAATTGATTGCTATAATATGGCATGTTACAATATTCCAACAACCAATTGTACAAGTGTTGATGGGAAATTCCTCCCCGATGTCAAAGAGCTATTCGATAAGCCCCCTGAGGTGAAGAAGAGGAGGTCTATGTATGTGATATACAAGAAAATTGGTGCCAACTATTATGGTGACAACAATGACGAGAACGATATTTTGGAAAAAGTCGAGCAGCCTGCGGAGGAGGAGATGCATGCCAGAGTGTTGAGGGAGTGGAAAAGAATCGAGTCTATCTAGAGCCAAGCCAAGTTGACGATCAAGAGTAGGGGAATCGTTGCCATTAAGTTGGTCCTATTCAAGGAATATGATAACGTGGAAGAATAAATAAGAGAGAAGGACAAGGGAAACCAACAACAGAGAGGGTGAGAGTTTGTTTCCCATGTTTCCCTTCTGGATGAGAAAGATAATGAGTGCATGGTTGTGGATAATAAGAAACATGATGAACTTCTTAGTAAGTACACAGGTGAGGATATCATGGAGGAGAAGTTTGAGGCCAAGGAAATTATTAATATTTAGTGATATGGCATCATGTTAACAAAGCTTATGGATCATCGGTTGTTTTCCAAATGTTCTTCTTAACTTCTATTAATATACAATATGGAGCTTAGGACATTCTTGAGGTTGAAACAATGTTATAATTAAAACATCCACCAATTTCCTTTCTTTTTGAACAAGACAAAGGGGAACTAGGAACCTCTGATCATAGATCTTGGAAATCCTAATTATGCCAAAGTAGGGGCTAAGATGACAGACTTGAAAGGGAACAAAGTTGATGTGCTCGGTTCCACATGCAAGGGCCCTAGTTGCATATACTTTAGGGATATGAAATTTGTTACACATCAAAAATACTCACTTTGATAGTGTCGTAAGTGTCGTCATTACAAAGGTCGCAAGTGTCTCATTTTGCTCACAAGTGTCGCATTTTGCTCACAAGTGTTGCAAGTGTCAAAGAAGGAATAATGCCATGATGCCTATGTCATGCCTATAATGACATGAGAAGGACACTTGAAACACCTCAAACATTTGATTTGGAAGAGGAGAAATGAGTCAACAGGCTTACAAACCTTTTGCCATCTGAAAGCACCTCAAAAACTGAGCTTTTGAATGAGAGCGCTCCCCTATACCTCTTCTCCGACACTCCCCCTTACACTGTCTGGAAGCATTATAAATCTCCTCTGGACCTTTTGAGGGATCTCTATGTATTTTTAGAGCGTTGGCGCCCCCCTAAAGCCTACTAGGGAGTGCTACAACGCTCTGATGGTCCTTTTGAGGGAGTGCTACCTATTCTGGGCAGTAGTTAAGTTGTTGAGATGAATGGGGGAAGGATCCTTTCATTCTTGGAAGGTAGTTGGATTCAAATCCCTAGTCCAGCCATGATCTTAGGGCAGATCCTCAACTAAAGGAGGCAAATCCTCAACTTCCCCAAGGATATCTCAAGTGGTTAAAGCCTCTCCAAGGCTATATAAGAAAGCTTTCTAATGGTGAAAGAGGGACTGAAAAGGGAGAATCACACCAAACTTATGATCTTATAAGTGGTGCTGAAACAGAGATATTTTGGAGGCAAGAGACCTATGATCTCATAGGGAGAAATCAATGAAGCTATCATCATTCGGATCATGGATCTTTTGAGCAAGGGATAGACAAGGAGGACTTGACGAAACTGCTGCAATCCATCTACGACTGTAAGCAATGTTTTTTCCTCATTAATATAATTTGCTTGGCCTGTTTCTTTCTAATTCGTGTTCAATATCACATGAATTTGTCTCTTTAGTAGATATATCTATTTCGGACTAATATCAATAGAATAGGAAGTGGTCATACTGTTGTTTTGTCTACAGGGCTCATCGAGGAGCGAAAGATTGGAGCTCAACTCGGAGCGTGTAGGGACAAACATCGATAAAAAGGTACTTATGTTCTCCTTCCTCCTCATGCATTAGTTTGTATAGATATGAAAGGAAGTCAGTTTCCACATTAAGCACTTTCTGTATTAGAGTTAAGAGTCTATCTCTTTGAGGCAATCTACTTGTCCGCAGGGAGATTTTCCTACAACAAAATTTCTCCCCATCCTCAAAGATTTATTTGATAATCTCCCTCGAGGCAAATATGAGTAGGTGTAGGTATGCATTATACAAGCGAATTGGCACCAGTTCATATTATGGCTACAGGAATGAAGAGGATGGTATCTTGAAAAATGTTGAGTGACCTGCGGAGGAGGAGATATGAGGCAAAGCACTAAGGAAGTAATAGAGGATCAAGTTCATGCAGTAAATTATGAGAGACATTTATCTAGGAGGATCTAACGAATTCTCACAGAGGTCTAGGAGGATCTGAAACACTCACAGAGGTCCCAGGGGATCCTTAAAATCTCAAGATTTGATCGTCTCAAAATTTTGTGAAAAAATCATCATTGCATAGATATTGTTTTCAGTGTTCCAATGACGCAAACGGTGTGTTAAACGAAGCTAGTATGAAAACATTATGAACAATCAAAGTTTGGTCAAAATAAGCACAACAGGGGTGCCACGTGGCAACACTAGAGGGTGACACGTGGCATGATGACATCAAAAATGGCACATGTTTGTACAATAAATGACATGGCATAGCAGGTGGCATGACATTTACAATCAACAAATGAGTTGGAATGCATCCAAGTGGTTCATTCATGTGTTAACATGTGGCATATGAGGATCAATGAGAAGTTGCCATGTGGAAGCTTCCCATCGGCCGATGTTGGTGTACGTTGTGATGTGGAATATGAGGACCAATGAGAATTTTCCATGTGGAAACTTCCCATTAGTTGGTGTTGGTTTAGGTTGTGTAATTTTTTTATGGAGCTCCAGGGAATCAACCCCTTGACCTCCCAAAGCTCCAAGTCTTCACATAACCCACATTGCCAATACACCATACAATGCTTCTTAACCTTCATATGACCATTTATATATTTAAATTAATATTATGGTTCATATGGGGAGGAAAGGGGTCGAGGCCTAGCCCCAACCCATGGACATTATGTAAACCACATGACCTCACTCCAGATATGTGGGGGCTTAACTAAAATATGTGGCGGCAGTTTTGTTTTATATATTATATATAATATATAATATATTATAATATATTAAATTTCAAAATCAACCAACAGATGTATTAAAACCATATGCCAAATTCAATAATGAATATGCTATGAAGGGAATAGAACCCATGACCCTGCTAAATTTAGCAGTGGTTTTAACCACTAAACCAAATAACCCACATTTAGTGGCATTTCCACCAATTTTAGCATTTAGTTGCCAGTATGTTTGGTTAGTTACAATTATGTAACAAACTATAATTAAATGCTTGCCACTAATTTCGGTATTTTGTTAAGAGCGGTGGCCTATTTATTGGCATGCACCCCAATGCATTGTACACACAATTTTAATTCATATTTTAGTCTTGTAAAGTATGCCAAGAGTACGAAGGGTACGAGGCTACACCGTAAAGCATGTCAGGGGCCACCTTGATGGAATTTCGAGTATTTTATATCAAAATTGCATGATTTTTCACCAGGAACTCAACGGTGCACTTTGTTTCTTCATTTGAGCAACGGATTTTTGAGGAATCTTGTAAATTGTGTTTTGTAATCTCATTTTGTAATGTAATTTTGGAATTTTGAGATGATGAAGAACAATTATGCTATTTAAAGTGACTTTGAAGATGCAGTGATGTATGTCAATTACATATGTGTTTGAGATCTTTTATTTTTTGTTGTATTATCTCATTTACAGTTCAAATTATTCATCAATTCATGTGTTTATGGATAAGTAATACATTCACATGATATTTTTCCAATAGTTAAGCGATCTTCATTTATATTCCTGAATCTGGTCAGATGTTTAGTATCTGTATATGAACTAATTGGAATCTAAGGATTCTTTGGGATGAATTAATATCAGAGTTTGTTGATATTTAAGGATCATGTGGTATCATAACTCATGTGGTATTTTTAGATCAAATTTGTATCAGAGTTGGTTTTGACGTTTATCTACAAGTGAATGCTTACGAGATCCAAATCTAAGTGAGGTTTGACCAATCTTTTGCAAGTGAATGCTTACAAGAGCCAAAATCAAGCTTGGTAAATGAAAACTTACAAGTTATAAGTCCAAAATTGGAAAAATATTTCAATGACATAAGATGGCTTCGAAAAGAGAAGAGGAATATTATCCCATGACCCATGAAGAGATCAGAGCTAAGCTTCAATCATTAAAAGAAGCAATAGATGAGTTAGAATGGAGAATTAAAAACATTGCAAGTGGAGAATCTTCGGTAAAATGAGAAGGAAGAGGGGAAGGCAGTGGACCTTCTAAGCCCCCTTCCCCTTCCTCCCCTTCATCATTAGTTTGTTTTGAAGCAAGTAAACATTTTTCTCATCGAAAGAAGTTCTCTAAGAAGACTGACCATAATTTTTCTTTATTAAAATTTGATGTTAATCTGATTTCAGAGCAAGTTGTTTAGAAGCTGGGATTCGAAACTAGGCCTCATCCGAGACTGTATCCTTTGGGATGGATTTGTGATAATTCTCAAGTACATGTAAATAAGCAATGCAAGATACTAGTCGCGATCACATCTGGTTTCATTAATGAGGTAGAGTTAGACATTGTTCCACTTGAAATTTGTGGGATGGTTTTGGGAAGTCCATACTTGTATGATAGGAAGGCCATTTTCTACAGGGAACAAAACACATGTCATCTCTTCAAGGATGGCAATGAGTTCATTATGAGAGCTCATCGAGTGAAGACAAATTTGACAGTTGTCACTACAGTGAATATGCTAGCTAATGCTAATATATAGCCTATGGTTGAAGGAAGAATAGGTTCTTTGGTTTATGATGTTTTCGTAAAGAAGGACATATATGTTGATGGTCCATTCTCTTTCACATCTGTATATTCAGTTTTGTTGTTTATTTTATTACTAATCAATGGATTATGGTTGGCTATCACAACAATGTATGGTGGAGTTTTCTAATTTAAGGGGATGGTTAACTTGGCCAGTAGTGTTGTTTCAGTCTTTGTTATGGTTTTGATGAGTTAGGTGCATGTTATCCAAGAAAGAAATTTGAATGACACTAGACAAGTGAGGTGAAAGAATTATCACTTGATTTCTGAATGATCCATACTTTTGGAGGCCTCTTCATAAATAAGAGGTGCATGAAGATGCATGCTATAAGCATATTCAAAATATTATGTCATGTTTGTGAATATGTATACCTTGAACAAGAAGCAATCAAGGCATGTACTAATGATCACACTATAGGCAAAATTGTTCTTCAAGGAAGGAGCGACAATGAACGAAGTATTCATTCGGGGAATTCTATAGATACATCAAGCATAATAGAGAGTTCAAATGAGAAAGGCATACATAAACATTCGACTTGGTTTCAAATTGGCCAAGATATACTATATTCAACAAAAGGAGATGGGAGTGGATGTTGAAATACAAGATACAAGTATAGAAGAGATTCAGTGAACATGACTTTTGTATTTTGGAAATTTATGAGCTAGAACCAGATCTATATATCATATTAGCTATAGCTCTAGAGGTTAGAGTCGGATCCATATTCCAGAGAAGTAGACATAAGTGCATTCATATAGTACCTGAGATAGAAGACCCAAGATGAAGGCCTACTTCCAAAATAATCAACAAGATGGAAGAATGAACTATCATCACTAATTTGTTTAGTATTAATACTTTTGAAGGTTCAAAATTTATTCAGTGGGGAGGTGTCATCCAGGAGGATCTAACAAACACTCATAGAGGTCCAAGAGGATCTAGAATGCTCATAGAGGTCCCAGGGGATCCAGAAAATCTCAAAATTTTACCATCTCAAATTTTTTTGAAAACAACACCATTTCATAGAGGGCATTTTCATCTTTCCAATGATGAAAACGACGCATCAAACGGAGCTCATATGCAAAATTTATGAGCAGTCAATGTTTGTCAAAACAGAGAAAACAAGGGTGTCACGTGGTAGTACCAGAGTGTGACACATGGCATGATGATGTCAGCAATGGAACATGTATGTATAGTATATGACACAGAACACTAGGTGACATGGCATGTACAATCAATAGATGAGTTGGTAGGCGTCCAAGTGGTTCATTCATGTGTTGACATGTGGCATATGAGAACCAATGAGAAGCTACCACATGGAAACGTCCCATTGACCCTTGTTAGTTTAGATTGTGTAAAAAAAATATGGAGCTCTAGGGAATCGACCCCTTGACCTCCCAAAGCTCCAAGTCTTCACATAGCCCACGCTGCCAATACACCATGCAATTCTTCATAACCTTCATATGGCAATTTATATATTTAAAATAATATTATGGTTCATATGGGGAGGAAAGGAGTTGAATCCTAGCCCCAACCCATGGACATTATGTAAACCACGTGACCTCACTCTAGATATGTGGGGGCATAACTCAAATATGTGGTGGGAGTTTTGTTTTATATATTATATATATAATATATTATGATATATTAAATTTCAAAACAAACCAACAGATGTATTAAAACCATATGCCAAATTCAACAACGAATATGCTATGAAGAGAATAAAACCCATGACCCTGCTAAATTTAGCGGTGGTTTTAACCACTAAACCATCCATTCCACATTTAGTGGGATTCCCGCCAATTTTAGCATTTAGTTGCCACTATGTTTGGTTAGTTACAACTATGTAACAAATTGTAATTAAATGCTTGCCACTAATTTCAGGATTTTGTTAAGAGGGGTGGCTTATTTAATGTCACACACCCCAATGCATTGTACACAATTTTAATTTATATTTTAGTCTCATAAAGCATGCCAAGAGTACAAAGGGTACGAGGCTACACCATAAATCATGTAGGGGATCACCTTTATGGAATTTCAAGTATTTTATATCAAAATTGCACAAACGTTTTCCAGGAACTCAACAGTGCAATACATTTTTGCATTTGAGAAATGTATTTTTGAGGCATCTTGTAAATTGTGTTTTGTAAGCTCATTTTGTAATGTAATTTTGGAATTTGGAGATGATGAAGAACAATTATGCTATTTAAAGGGATTTTGAAGATGAAGTGATGTATTTCAATCACATATGTGTTTGAGTTCTTTTATTTTCTTTTGTATTATCTCATTTACAGTTCAAATTATTCATCAGTTTATGGGTTTATGTATAAGTAATACATTCACATGATATTTTGATAATAGACAAGAAATATTCATTTATATTCCTGGCTCTGGTCGGATGTTTAGTATCTACATATGAACTAATTGAAATATAAGGATTCTTTCGGATGAATCAATATCATAGTTTGTTGATATTTAAGTATCATGTTGTATCATAACTCATGTGGTATTTTCAAAACAAGAACCAAAGAGTGACCAGTGTTTTTTCCTCTACAAATAAAAATATCCATAAAATTTAATTGTGGAGGTTTGCATATGTAAATTGTGGATTAAATTGTTTTTCTTCTTGTTGTTGCTACTGTTGTGCTAGATGTCATCGGTGTATATGATTCACATAAAATAATATTTATGCACATATATATATATATATATATATATATATATATATATATATATATATATATATATATATATATATATATATATTAAATGAATTTAAGATATAAAACACAAACATATATAACTAATATGTGTTTATCAAAGCGAAAATAGTTTTTGTTTGCAAAACAAAGTGAAAAAATAATTGGTGTTATTAACAAATACATATGCATTGTGTTTGGTGCTCAAATGAATTTAAGATATAAAACACAAACATATATAACTAATATGTGTTTATCAAAAACTGAAAATAGTTTTTGTTTGCAAAACAAAAGTGAAAAAATAATTGGTGTTATTAACAAATACATATGCATTGTGTTTGGTGCTCCTTATCATACATAAGACACCAAATATACATGTGTTAAATATAACGCATCGGACCGTCATTGTTAGTCGAGCACTTATATCTATAGAGGTGTGTTGTGATATATAGTGCATTGGTTAAGGGTTAGTGTTAAACCACACAATGCACTTGGTTATATTAAATCCAGCGAATCTCTATATTAGTTCATGCATCAGACGGTTTTAACTAGTGCATTGTCTTTTCTTGACGCATCATTAATGGGTGAATTCTAAAATGTGCACCAGAATGATAATTTTTAAACTATTTTTTCTGGTACAACTTTCTTAACCACCCTGGTGCATTTCATTTAAAGTAACGTACCAATGCTCCATTTCAGCTATGTATGCATTAATATCTGTGTGTTTGTATTATAACGCACCAGTGATGGAGCATCCCATAAAATGAACTAAGATGGTAAATTATTATGTATTTTTCACGATGTGTTGTAGTACACATCATTGGTGCGCTTTATTTATTTGACACACCGCAGAGGCAATTTGTGTTTCAAAAAATTGGGGGCACATTCGTTTAATAGAATTCACCAATGTGTTTATCTCAATTTGCACACTTCCTAACATCTTAGCGATGCTTACCATAAGACACACTACACTGAAAATTTGTGAAAATTAGGCCTGGTGTCATGCTCTTTACATTACCAGTGCATTGTTTTGATCCATCTGCATCAACCGGTGAAATTGTTGTACATGAACTTTCACAGTGTGATGTGTTAATATAAATGCACCAGTGCTACCATACTATTAGAGCATAGATGTTTTGTTTAACATTGTTTTATATTATTGACAACACCAGTTGCAAGTCATCCATCAAACCAAAACAGGGAACTGGTGTGAGGTGTTACTATTAATGCATTGGTGCCACTGTGATAGTGGAGCACCAACATTTTGTACCTCGGTGCATTGTAAATTCTAGAGCACCGGGAACAAGGCGTCCAATGAGATACCATGCTATGAAAATTTGGGAAATATATGTCCCAGTGTGTTTTTGTATACAATGCCAGTGCATTGGATAACAATGGTTGCAATACTATGTTAAATTTTATAAATCATTATGTTAATGGTGTCATTACTTAAGTGAAGTTTACCGGTGCATAATGTTAATCGACACCAGTGTGATTTATTCATTGAGTGTATTTTTTTTATAAAGTATGACGGTGTTTTTGAACATTGATGTGTTGGGGTGTTATTATTTGGGTACGCCCCAGTGCGGTTGGCTAAAATTGGTGCATCACTAAGTTAAATTTTATATATAATTGATCTAGTAGTGTGTTTAATGAAGTGTAATGTGTCGGTGATGGTATAATCCCATTTTGCATCAATGTTGGGGCATTCGAAAGGATGCACCGCTTTTCTTTTTAGTAATTTATCATGGTGCACTATATTGAATGGCACCGGTGCGGAAATATATGGGCATGTCGTCAGTCATGCTCACTACGTATTTAACATCATATGCACCAAAGGTAGTTCTCACTATGTATTTAACACAATACACATTGCTTTGAGGCGAGACAAACCATTCAAGCGCACCACATGAAATTGAAAAAAATGTGAAATTTCAAGCTAAATTGTAATTTTGATTGGATGAAAATGAAAATAGAACGGTAATAAATAATTTACCTGCACTCTTCTATCTCAATGAGGCATGGTTGCACCATTGAGAGGAAATAAAAATTTGTGGTAATTTCCAAAATTTGGAAATGTGTGGAATCCACCAATGGAGCTATCCTAGTTGGTGTAGAGCACCATAAATAAGGCATATTAGGAAGAAAGGTGAACACTGGTGCTTTCCCGAGAGTTTGGAAGCACGAGATGCATTGTAACAATGAAAATTGGTTTGGTAATTTTTTTTATTTACCCTTCCATGGTGTGCCTTTAGAAATTTAGGGGCACCTAGGTGTATTTTTCAATGGCACCGGTGAGATTTATTCGTTGAATGTAATTTTATTATAAAGCATGGTGGTGCTACTGGAACATGGACGTGTCAGTGTTGTATTATTCATGAACCTACTGATGCATATTTTTCAACAACACTGGTGTGATTTGTTCAGTTCATGTAATTTTATTATAAATTATGGTGGTGCTACTGGAAAATGGACACTTTGGTGTTGTATTGTTCATGAACTGACCGAGGCATATTACCTTAAACACACACTAAGAATAAAAACTTCACAAAAATATACAATCGTCTACCTCCGCTATGAACAGTGATGATGCGTTTGAAAATTCAAGCATCGGTGTAGTATGTTTTAGGTGCACATTGTTGCATATGTACCATAAAGGTGCACCGAAAAAAAAACAATGAAAAATCCTTTAGGTGCTCGTCTTCGCTAACAACCTCCACTATAAATAGCTAAGGGAAGAATTGTTTGGGGAGTTTTCACAAAAAACTCTGCAAGAAGGTGTTGTCCTTGTAGTTTTCATGTCAACAGATAACTTGTTGACAGTAGGGTCTTAGTAGCATGAAGGCATCTAAGTACATGATGATTTTTTTATTAGAAATTGTTTTCTTTTAGAAAATTTCATTTGTTTCTTTCAAATAGATTTTTTTTTTTCTTTTGGAGCTATAAGATCCCCTGTACACTAACCCCTATGCAAAGTAGGACCTACCAACCAGCAAAATAAGGATGATAAAGAGCTTGTGGAGCAAAGGAGAAAATGATATTCCAAGAGATCTCTCAAATCCCGACAACCATTGGAACCATATCTGCATCTCAAGTGGAACAAGTCCTAACCGCAATCAAAAACATAATTGCATCTTAGGGAGTAAGATAAGAGAAAAGGATCCATGAGAAACATCAAGTATAAACCTTCTCTGATAATCCATTCCAAATTTCCGAGAAGACTAAAGAGTCATGGGAAACAATAAATGGATAGAGGATATGGGAGCCTCAAATCAAGTAATTTCCTTCATGCATATCATCATATCCCTTATGCATTCAAGAGAACAATCAACCAGGATATATGTATGTCATGATGAAGGAGTACATGGAGACAATTTCTAATGAACAAAAGAATTGAGATAAATATCCCATCGAAACTTGGTTCCAAATAGGCATGAGTCCAAAATACCACTCCATTATCCAACATTTAATGCCACCATATCAATCAATGCAGTTAGTTTATCATGTTCTGGTATCTATCCATGTATACCTTTAAAACTTGAATATGAGTATGTTTGTAATATTGTTGCACACATGGCTTCATTGGAAGTTCTCCTACACTTGAGGAAAGGGATTCTTTTCTAAATAGAGTAGGATTGTAACATCCCCAGCCACCCACAGGCCGGGGGACGCTACCTACAAGCCCACCCTCATAATTATTTCTCATGTTGATACCTTCTTTATATATTAAATATGCATAAGATAACAAATTTAATGACATGCACAGCCATATCTAGCAAGCATGCATAATCTAAAGATTATATTAAACGATAATCAAATATACACAGTGGAAATACATTCATATACATGTAAATGATAATTAAATTAAACAACGGAATACATTCATACACAGATAATAATATCACGACAGAGAGCACTTATCTTTATGAAAGATGTCATCGATTGGCTACAGACCAAGGATATTCCACCCAACCGTAGACACCACTACTCCAAATCTCAACAGAAGTGGCACCCCCGAGTCAGGGCTATGAATCCACAAGGACGGTTCCAAAGTGTAATTGGGTTGCCAAACCAGTCATCTCTCAAGCTCTCACAAGTTTCCCGACACCCACAACGATCCAAGTACCCATCTCTCTTCTACCTAGCCTGTATCGCCCCAAGAGATCGAACCTCGACCCTTCTCTGCCACACAGTCCCTCAAGCAGTCCTTCTCCTTCATTTTCAGGGCCTCCAGCACAGCTGGTCTAGAATCTCAAAGTTGGGACTCTCAGGACTCGCAGTTGTAAGAAAAACAGGGCACATGCCAATGCATTTCAGACATGCAGGTCCTAGGTCATGGCTGGATCATACCAGCGACCACTACAACCAACTATCTCGTGGCTAATTCTTGAGCAGCTTCGTTTCCTTTGCCAAGCCAAGATGCAAGTGAGGATGGGTCGATGAATGGGTAAGGGGTTGTGTGCATTTGAGTGTGTGCATGGCAGTGCGTGCATGGGAGTGCGTGAGGGAAAAATGAGTGAGTGAACAAGAAATCAGTGAACAATTCATCAGTCGAACCCCCCCATCAGACTAGAGGTGGGTTTAAGTAATCTCGTAGTAAAACAATAACCTCTTTCCCTTCCCCAAGAAGCTCACGTAACAGATCCCCTCCCTTAGACAAAAAGGGTAATTAAAAAAATAGGAATAAGCACTTAGTCCCTCAAGCTCCCTCTCTTGTAGAATAATAGACCCATATAACTCTATTCCTTGTCTGTCTAGAATCGAATGATATGTTTATCATTAATAGTGATCAAAACATTACATTTTTGGGGCATACTAGCCCTTTAATAATTTTTTGGGCACCCAGGCCTCTTAGCATTGTAACAATACATTATTTAAAATGGGGGTTTGAAACCTGGGTTGTTACATCCCTTCCCCCTTATTTTGGCACTATCCTCAATGCATATACAAAATAGAGATCAAAATCTCAAATTTATTCAAAAACTTGCGGGTACTCTTCCCACATGGAATCTTTATGCTCCCAGGTAGAATATTTAGGACTGTAGCAAGTCCACTGAACTTTTACCAGTTCTATAACTCAATTCCGGAGCATTTTGACTTTTCTGTCTAATACCCACACTGGCTAAACCTGAAATTTTCCCTCCATATCTACCTGAATCAGATGTCAATCAATAACATGGTTAGGATCATGTACATATTTATTTAGTAAATATACATGAAATACATTATGCACATTCATGGAAGTAGGCAATGAAATCATGTATGCAACTGGCCCTATTCTGTCCAATATTTCAAATGGACCACAGAATCTGGCTGCCATCTTTGTACAACTACCCAATTTCAAAGATCTTTTCTTGGGATTCACTTTCAAAAGTACATGCTCCCCTATTTTAAATTCTCTAGCTGTCCTGTTCTTGTCTGCATAAACTTTTTATCTATCCTGAGATGCCTTTAAATTCTGCTTAATCTTGACCACCTGGTCTTCCATGCCCTTGAGAAACTTTGGCCCAAGTACCACTCTATCGGTTGGGTTGTCCTAGATCACTGGAGTATTTCATTTCCTACCATGCAAGGCTTCAAATGGGATCATTCTCAATGAAGCTTGATACCCATTATTATATGAAAAATCAGCCAAGTGTAAGTAATCTTCGCACTTAGATGGCTTATCCATCACATACATTCTCAGCATGTCTTCAATTATTAGATTGACTCTCTCTGTTTGCCCATATATTTGGGGATGATATTTTGTGTTAAATTTTAGATTTGTGTCAAATCCTTTAAACAATCCCCTCCAGAAATTGGAGGTAAACTTTGTATCTCTGTCCGAGATGATTTTTCTAGGTATCCCATGCAACCTCACAATTTCCTTCATGAAAATTTCTATAATATTAGTTGTTGTATGCGTTGTCTTCATAGGCACAAAATGAGAAGCCTTTGTTAATTTTTCAACCACCACCATGATTGAATCATGTTGCTTATTCGTTCTGGGTAATCCTGTGATGAAATCCATGGTGATCACTTCCCATTTCTTCTCTAGAATTGGCAATGGCTGCAGCAAACCCGCTGGGTGCCTATGTTCATCCTTTACCTTCTAACATTCCATACATCGAGTGATGTAATCAACAACATCCTTCTTCATTCTCAGACAAAAGAACTGGATTCTTACTGTTGTAATTGCCTACTGGTAACTGGGATGTCCAGCATAAGGAACATCATGCATTTCCTTTAGTACCAAATTCCCCAGTTCTCTGGAACTAGGAACATAGATTCTATTCTTATGCATGAGTAATCCATCTTCCTTTATCTCATACTCCTTTATTTGCTACTGTACATTTCCTTGTTGTAGGTTTTCCTTTACCTGTAGGTAATGTTGATCTATAAAAAGACCATCTAAAATTCTACTCTTCTTTACCTATAGGTGGGGTAATGTTGATCATGTTATCCATCTAAAAATTCTACTCTTTAAGTCCTGGACACGATGGCTACCAATTAATAAGCATGTATGAGATGCACTCTCCTACTAAGTGCATCAGAAACTTTATTCTCCTTTCCCTTGATATGCTTGATGTCGAAGTCATATTCACTTAAAAATTCCATCCATCTTGTTTGCCTGGCATTCAAGGTCAACTATTCAAAAAAATACTTCAAACAAATGTGGTCTATCCTCAATTCGAATTTCTTCCCCATGAGATAATGCCTCCACATCCTCAAGGCGTGAACAATGGCAGCAAGTTCCAAGTCATGTGTGGCATAGTTCCTATCATGTTCCTTAAGCTTTCTAGACTCATATCCAATGAAATGTCCATTTTGCGTGAGGACTCCCCCAAGTCCTTCCTTACAAGTGTCTGTACATACCAAAAAACTTTCATTTGGGTCAGCAATATTTAACATAGGCACACTAGTAAGTAATTCCTTCAACAGGTTAAAATTGTTTTCACACTTGAGTGTCCATTCAAATTTAGTTCCCTTCTTTTGCAAAGAAGTGATGGGATGAGCAATCTTAGAGAACCCTACTATGAACCTTATGTAGTAGCCAACTAATCCCATAAAAGATCTGACGTATAACACATTTATGGGTGTTGGCCACCCTCTAATGGCTTCGATCTTCTCTGGATCTATTGTTATGCCCTGCTCTAAAATAATGTGTCCCAAGTAATGGATCTTTTTTGATAAAAATAACACTTACTCAAATTGGCATACAACTGGTGTTCTCTCAGTACTTGCAATACCAATATTAAGCGATGTCCATGCTCCTCTTTAGACTTAGAATAGATAAGTATGTCATCCAGGAATACTATGACAAACTTGTCCAAATAATTTATGAATATGTCATTCATTAAGCACATGAAGACAGTTGGTGCATTGGTCAATCCAAATGGCACCACTACTAATTCATAATTCCCATACCTGGTCCTAAAGGTTGTCTTATAAATGTCTTCTTCCTTGATTCTTACCTGATGGTATCCTGCCCTCGGGTCAATCTTTGAAAATATCTTTGCTCCTCTTAGCTGATCAAAGAGGTCATCATTCAGGGTAGAGGATACTTGTTCTTTATAGTGTACTTGTTCAGTTGTCGGAAGTCAATACGTGGCCTCAAGGTTCCATCCTTATTTTTGACAAAAATTACTAGTGCTCCCCAAGGTGAAACACTTGGATGTATGTACCCTTTCTTATACAATTCCTCCAACTGCATTTGTAATTCTTTTAACTCTGGTGTGCTCATTCTGTAATGTTTTTTTGACACTAGGGCAGCTCCTGGCACTAAATCAATTAAGAAAGTTATCTCCCTTCTTGGTGGAAATCCAGGTATTTCTTGGAATACATCCTCAAATTACTGTAGTACCGAGAAATATTCAAGGCTTGGCCCCTTCGTATTATCTGGATCTTCCACATGAGCTGCATACAGTTGACATCCTTTTCTAAAACATCTTTTCAGCTGTAAGGCCGAAATCTCCCTTATAGAGATGGGTCTTGGAACTCCTTTCACAATGCTCTATTTTCCATTTCCATCAAGACATGTAAATGTCTTGTTATGACAATCTAGGACAGCATGATGTTTTTCCAACCAATCCATCCCAATCAGAACATCATAAGACCCCAAGGGTATGATATTTAGATCAGTACTAGTATTCACGCCATTAAGACTTATGGAACAACTTCTTACCATATCACAGATTCTTCTTTTGGTTCCAGTGGCTAACTGAACCAAACATTCTTTTCCAAGTTTACTTTTATCCAAATGTAATCTATCCACTATCTTAGGATCAATGTAACAATGACTTGCTCCTGAATCAATCAAAATAACAACAGACTGATTTATGATCTTACCTTCCACCTCGATCATATTGGACCGGTACTCTATTTGGCGATCATTTAAAGCTGCATATATTCTTCCCATGTCTCCGACTGTTGTAGCCTCTTGGATGTTTTGCACCATCTTCACTCTGTCCTTTCTGTGTGGGCAATCCTTGTACAGGTGATCTTCCTTGCATCCCCAGCATTGGATTGGTGTTCTTCCCCTTTTTCCCAAGGAATATTCCTTCTTCAAATCTCCCTTAGCATACTGATCTTGTTGATTTCTATTAGTCTCATTCCTATTGAAGGGAGGTTTGAATCCTTTCCTCCTCTAATCGGATTTCACAGTCTTCTTGTCCTTCCAATATTTCTGCAGGGATTATCTTCCCTGGCCTTTCTCATACAGGTATATTAGGCTTCCTGATGGCCTTGGTCAAGGTCTGGGGCTCATCATACTTGATATTTTCCTTATAAAATCCTGGCAATCCAGTTAGAAATATATTTGTTTTCACTTTATCATCACCAATGAACCTGACATACTTTAAAAATACCAAGAACTTCTTCTCATACTCAGACATAGTCATGCTTCCTAACCCGAGTTCAAAGAAATCATGCATTTTCTTGTCATAGAAATGCTCTGAGAGGTAATCCTTTTGGAAATACTTCTTGAACTTCTTCCAAGTGATCCTACTTTCATTAACATGATCCAATTGCTTCAGTTGGTCCCGCCATATTGCAGCTTTTCTGTGTAAGTGGTAGGTGGAAGTCTTGGCTTCCAGGTTTGATGAATAGTTATGCAACTAGAAATATCTCCTAAGACCAAGAAATCATGCTTCGGCATCATCTTTCCTTTCTCTTTCACCCTCAAAGGAAGGTGGCTTGAGCTTCCTCAGTTCTCCTTTCAAACAATCTACCTCTTGTTTCCTTCTCTGGTGTCTGGCAGGAGACACCTCTAGACTACTTACAGGATCAGCCGTTGCATAAAAATGTATTTTTGAGTAAGGAGGTGAGTGGTGTCCATGAGCTCTTCTAGCACTTCTGGAATAACCAGCTCTTCCACGATCATTTCTCCTGTCATAACACCTGCCTTCTTCCTCTTTTATTGAGTTTGATCCCTTCTTCATTTGCCTCTGCAACTGGTTCAAGCTCTGCAACACTTCAGAATTTATCTGACTTTTGTCTCTCATCAGTCTCTCATTGTCTTATTTGTAGCGATGCACTTCCATCTTCAGACTTCTTACCATTTCTATTAACGTTTTATGTCCTTATTTTCCCTTGTGTCCATTGGACTCTGTCTCTGCATTACCAACTCTGGTATTCTGGACTTCAGCCTCCTTATCATGACTGGAGGCTCCATCGCCTTCTTCCATTTCCTCAATACGCATCATGAGCTAATGTGCTTAAGCCTCTTAATTATGAAAAATGTGGAAGCGACCATTTTGTTAGAATTATGCGTATGATAGACAAAATTTCCAAACCATGCTACAGGTATCTTTCTTATTCTTTTTTGTTCATGGATATCATATCCCCATTCTCCAAAAATAAAAGTGTCATGTTATCCCTGGGCTGACACAAAATTCCATCCTACGCAAGCGCTTCCTTCAAACCACCTTCCTAGGTGACCACGACTAGAAACCGCGGCTAAATCCTTCCTTAGCATTTTTCTGTCTCAAAGACAACCAATTACGCCCTTAGCCCTCCTTTCCTCATCTCTCAAACTACATATGACCAAGGCCATGACCATGCACTTAGCTGAAAAAGTGTTTATCTGGAGCTTCAAGACTTCGGAACCTTCAACCAAGACCAGATCAATGGTCCTCATCCTCCTTCACGATCAACGATCAAGATCACTTCGGGACTCTACGCTTCGGGAGTCTCAACTTTCCTTGCTTGCCTACTCCCGAAACGCTTTTATCTGGAATTCATGATCTGCCAATGCATGTCTTCCCACAAATCGGCAGCGATGGATTGCTTCAGCTCTTCAGCCTTCGAAAGTTTCAAACTTCCCTCCTGCACTTTCTCCCAGAGTGTTTTAACCCGAAGTCGAAGATCCTTCAACATGTGTCTTCTGGAATCAACGATTGATATGCACTTCGGCCTTCGGGCCTTCAAGAGTTTTCGATCCAACGCAACCTGTCACATATTTTCCCCTTCGGAGTGCCCCAGTCTACGGACTACACGATCTGTCGCCATGTGGCAAAATGATGGAAGCAGACACGTGGCCCAATCAGGCAGGTGACATGTGTCATGTTCTAATCAACTTTTCAATACTCCAAAAGCTCAAAACTTACTAACACGTGGCACACATCCCATGTGTCCATGTCATCCCGGGCGACGTCTGCAAGCCATGTCACTTCAGAATTCTGGGGTCCACATAACCTCCAGGTGACGTCATTGTGCCCCACCACTTCGACTCTTTGGGCTTCAGGACTTTGGGAGTTTTCTTACTAGCACACTTCCAATTCTCCTGAACTCTGACTTATCAAACTGGCCAATCTATCGCCATGTGTCCTCCTGGAGTAGATGACCAAGATTCATTTCAGGTCTTCACCTAGAGTTCACGGATCTTCTCCATGTGTCCTCCTCAATCTAACGGTTATATTTTTACTTCGGGGCTCCAGACTTCAGAGATCTCAAACTTCAACCCTTTTCCTTTAAAAAAAGTTCTTTGTTCGAAGTTCATGATCTTCTGATTTGTGTCTCCCATGGATCAATGGCTATGATTCCTTTCAGGTCTTCAGGTTTTGGAAGTATCAAACTTCAAACCCCCTCCTCGCTCACTTTTTCCTAGAGCGTTTTATCCAGAGCGCACGATTGGTGGACGCGTGTGCTCCTATAGATCGACGGTTCCCAGGCTACTTCATCTCTTCGAAGGTTCATCACTCAAGAGTTGACATGTCACATCATTGCATGCCTCTTCAATTTGCGGGGGCACGCACCGATGGTTTGGAGTAACCCTCTTTTCACCCTGAAATGCTCCTGACATTGACACATAACCCCTTGGTGAAACCATGGTTTGGATTATGGGACCGCTTTGGGAAATTATCTCCCGTGCAACTCGGTTCCCCACATTGCCTGATGGCCATTGATCTCTCTCTCCAATGGGATCCGATGGTCGCAACCTTATCCATTTCTTTCTTTTCATCGGACAACCCTTTTTCACCTGTCCTCCGATCCAATGATCCCATATATCTCCTGATCCTACAGTGGAAATCATTCTCGAATTCAAAAGGACGGTCACGATACTTCGAACCCTTATAGAGGATCTATGATGTTCTGTCTCCTGCATAGCTTCTGCAACGCCATTCCTCCTGATCTTTTCAATTTCACGGTCAGAGTTCAATCTCTACCACAAGACTCTAACCAACATACCCAACCCATACCAACCCGGTGCTTCAACCAGAAGCTCTGATACCAATCTGTAACATCCCCAGCCACCCATGGATAGGGGCACGCTACCTGCAATCCCACCCTCATACTTCTTTCTCATGCTGATACCTTATTTATATATTAAGGATGCATAAGATAACATATTTAAATACATGCATAGCAATATCCAACAAGCATTCATAATCTAAAGATTATATTAAATGATAATCAAATATACACAGTGGATATACATTCATATACATGTAAATGATAATTAAATTACAAAACGGAATACATTCATACACAAATAATAATATCAGGACAGAGAGCACTTATCTTTATGAAAGATGTCACCGACTGGCTTCATACCAAGGAAGTTCCACCCAACCATAGACACCACTGCTCCAAATATCCACAACAGTGTCACCCCTAATCCAGGGCTATGAATCCACAAGGACAGTTCCAGAGTGTAATTGGGTTGCCAAACCAGTCAGCTCTCAAGCTCTCACAGGTTTCCCGACACCCACAACAATCCAAGTACCCATCTCTCTTCTACCTAGCTTGTACTGCCCCAAGATATTGATCCTCCACCCTTCTCTGCCACGCAGTGCCTCGGGTAGTCCTTCTCCTTTATTTTTAGGGCCTCCATCACAGCTGGTCCAGAATATCAATGTTGGGACTCTCAGGACTCGCAGTTGTGAGCAAAATAGGGCATAGTCCAATGCATTTTAGACATGCAGGCCCTGGTTCATGGCTGGATCATACCAGCGACCACTACAGCCAACTATCCTGTGGCTAATTCTTCAGTAGATTTGTTTCCTTTGCCAAGACAAGACGCATGTGAGGATGGGTCAATGAATGGGTCAGGTGGTCTGTGCATGGGAGTGCATGAGGGAAAAATGAGTGAGTGAATGGGAAATCGAAGAACAAGTCATCAGTTGAACCCCCCCATCATACCAGAGGTGATTTTAAGTAACCTTGTGGTAAAACAAGAACCTCATGGCCTTCCCCAAGAAGCTCGTGTAACTGATCCCCTCCCTTAGACAAAAAGGGTAATTAAAAAAATAGGAATAAGTACTTAGTCCCTCAAGGTCCCTCACTTGTGGAATCATAGCCCCCTATAACTCTATTCCTTATCCGTCTAGCAGCCATCGATGTGTTTATCATTAATAGTGATCAAAACATTACATTTCTAGGGCATACTAGCCCTTTAATAATTGTTTGGGCACCCAGGCCTCTCAGCATTGTAACAATACATTATTTAAAATGGGGATTCAAAACCTGGGGTGTTACAAGGATAGTGTAGAAGAATAAATGAATAAATAAAAGAATAAAGAGAAAAATAAGTCCAGTTGTGAAAATATGTTTACTGGTGCAACTAGACATGAGTTTTGCTTGAAAGCCAGGCAACTAGCCGGCAAAACTCTCAATAAAGTAATGTAATTTCATGTTGGTTCAATATTGTATTTTGGTTCTTTAAATAATTTTTTTTTTACTCGTGTCGGATACTATGGGATTCCTTAAGGCCCACCTTTTAACAAATCTCATCCCATCGAATCCAGCACATCATATGGGATCGATATTAAAGATGTTTATAAGTACCTCGAGGAATGCATGCCTTAATGGTAGGTTCACTCGCTATCAGCAAGGGAATATATTAATGTTCCTTGACTTATGGATTCTATAGGTGCTCGACTTCAACACATTAATTCAAACCAACTAGAATGTACATTTATACATTGATACCCATTGACATTAATGGTGGGTCATCTTGCATTGGTTAACGATTTACATTATTGATCGATAATCCAATGATTTATTTCTATGTTTGAATCCAAGTAAATTTATTCACACAGATTGAATTGTACAATAGGGGATAAGGACGAAGACTATATGGCTTTACAATCCTAACAAACAACTTGCAAAAATTCATTTTCTTGTTCTAAAGTTTCTTCAAAAATTTCTTCCAGCACCAGTGTTCAACATCATATTTCTTCAAAAACATCCTCAAGATCCATATTTTGGCAGTTTCATTAGCCACATCCAGTCCATAACCAATATCTTTAGTAGTTATAGGATCTTTATATCTGTTACAGATTGTCCTGTAACAAACCAGTTGAAGTTTGTTTTATAATGTGGAGCTTGTTAGCTCTAAAATAAGAGTCTAGGGTTGCCTAGGAAACTTTGGTCTCTTCTCTCCATCACTCTATGGATATACATTAGCACCATCAATCATTTTGTGTCATTTAATGTGCAACAATCCGTCTCAAATCCACATTTGGAAATTCAAGGTTCAACAACAAGTAGTCAGTGATCTCATTAGCTCAACATAATGAAAAAACAGTCTCGGGTTTCCTTTCTTCCCTTCATTCCAGCATGCACCATGAGGTAAAACTTGAGGTAATAAGGAAACTTTTGATTTTTATGGTTTATTAAAATCATGGGAAACTTAATTATATATTTTCCTATGAGCTCATTTGCATCCTATTCCATATGTCCCATGATCCAACTTAATAAATCTATACTCTACCAATATCCCACTTAACCATCCTATAACCTACCCATATCCCATATCTATACACACTACCCTTATAAATTTCCCTCGTTACATATGATCTCTTAACTATTGTGTTTAATGATTACTCTGCCACCCACGATCGTCTCTCTATTCATGCATGGTCATTACGTTTAGATGACCAATCCTTATACTCATTATCCATTTCCTTCAAACCCACTTATTTCAAATCACTACCATGATTCGAAATATGCTCTAATTCATTCATACTTTGTCTCCCAAATTCTCAAAATATTTATCCCCCATTGGAAGTGAAAATTGTTCCAAGAAGAGTACCCGTACATACTCTCCTACCCTCGGATTTGTGGTGGCATGGGGAATGTGACCAAGGTTTTTGCAAGTCATAAGAAATGTTGGCCAGGCCTATATTAGAAGAAGTAGGTACCTAGATCCTGGATCGCAGAGAAGTGGAAAAATTTGTTGTTTGTGTTACAAAATTTTATTACCTGCGAGGGACGGTATGTCATAAACTTCCTCTATCACATATGCCTTCTCCTTCATTTTAAAGCAATTATCATTTAAATTTCTCCATTTTTTTGGTGCCAAATTTTGAGAAGAATGGAAAAATGTACACATTAAAACCCTAGGAACTCTAACCATATCCTATATCACCATGGTTTGATAAAAAAATATTCTGGAAGAGTTACATAAGAGAGGTGATAACTGGGATGCATTTTTTTATATGTAATAGGTTTGTTGATAGAAGTATTGTATATGACGAAATAGCCTAAGAAGTACATATTGTTCCTGAGCACGATGATAAAAATGACAGTAAAAACCTTGGTCTAGAAGAGGTCAAAGCCTTTACATGGACTCATGGGGAAAGGGACGTGGGAAACCTATTTCTATTTACAGGATATTCTAATAGGGACTATTATGTGTGGGACACAATATTGGAAAAGGGAGATGGGACAAGAATATTAACCCTCAACATCAGCTCCAAATTGTATATGTGGAAAACCAATCCAAGGGAGTCCATTCACCGTAGCTACCTATGGAAGAAAGAAGGAAAAACATGTCAATATTGAAAAAGTTTTCATGGATTCCAACTTTGTTGTCCTGTTGTTTGGATTATTTTTTGTTTGTTATTTGCTCTTAGCAGCCTAAAAATAGGTGACCCTATATCCAAATTGAATCCTCCTCTCGTAAATTTAAAAGTTTCCATGAGTAGAGGTTTAAGTTGTTGCCCTTATGTGACACATGGGTTTTTACTAGTTGTTGTTTCCAATCTTCTCCACACAAGAAATGATCCCAATTAGCATAATCTTGAGCTTAGTGTTGTTTCCTAAATTATCATAGCTAATATGTTATTTCTCTCTCTCTCATTTTCTGATTCTTGCATGCTAAGTTTCTAATTGTAGCATTGTTTCCAAGAATATAAGTATTGATATAATTTTATTTGATGGATCCACCATAAATTTATCTATAATGCACTTGCAAACTTTCCACGAAATATCACATAGTGTTGATTTTCCATACATTAAATGCTTGGAAGGCTAAACAACTGGATTTTGTAACCGTTGTTTATCAATTTCACATAGCAAATTTCCAAATCTTGACTCTTGTAGGTGTCATTTTTCTCAAATATTTTAAGACCTTGTTGTCTATAACAACCCCCAGTGATGAACTAGCTATAATAACCATATTAGAGTCTAGAGTGCTAGAATGTATGATATTATAGTGATCCTCCTCAAACAAAAGCATATCATTGAACTATGTTAATTGTGGAATTATTTCTGGAATTATAACACCTAATCTTTTGTTGTCACCATTCACAAGTTGTTTCTCTCTGACATGCACATGAGGGTTGAAAAGTTGAGAAATTCAAGATGTTGGACATGTCTATAAAGAATTAAAATGCATTTTTAAAAGAAAAGGGAACTCAACTACAAAGGGTGTTAGGGACCTAACCCCTCACGTTGGTAGAATAATATATTTCCATGTAATAAAGGCCAATATCAATAAGGCCTAGCAATAAGGAAGAATAAGTCAAATGTAATAAGACCTAATAGAAGCTTTCGCTTCTAGAAGGATCTTCCTCTGGAATTTTCTTTTGGATTGACATATTTAGTATAAATAAGAGTAGAGGGTTTTAGAAGTTTTGTCTTGGATATTATTGTAATAGAGCTCTACTCTGTTAGAGGTTTCCCCCTCGAAGAGGCAAGTGACCATTTCTCTCAATAATCAAAGTTCTCTTTCTTGTGTTATTCTGGTATTATTCTAGTATTGTTCTGGTTATATCATTGTTTCTCTGCCATTTCTAGATAATTATTTCGGTTCTGCATACTATTTTATATATGGAATACTACAAGTTGTTTCAGAGCACCTTCCTCGGCAAAAAATTGTGGGTTAAATTTTATTTCAAGGTAGAAATGTATTCTGACATCTTATAGCTATAGAGATTTGTCATTACGCGCATAAACCCACGATCGAGGATTCATACATGCAAGAAATACAAGTGGTACTTAAGCGCACATCTGTTAGCCACCCTTGTAACCCATGTTGGTACCCCTTTGAGTGGTAGTGCATCAGACAACACCTATATACGGATCGACCTAGATCTCCTGAAGCCCTCCATAGATAAATTGATCGGCCACCTGACTGCTATAGTTCCACCGAGAGCAGCACTTGGGAAGATATTCTCTAGTACCTGGGTAGTTGGGTAGTACGGCTAAGGGCATGGTCTAGCCTCTGTAGTTGGTGCCCTGAGATATTGGGTCAAGTAAAATTGTTGGACCCCACACATATATCAGACAAATATAGCACAGGGAAAACCATTGTCAGTAGAACCCTCAAATACCCTAACCATTGGGATGGAAACAAAAAAAAGAACAGACAAGATCTATTTTCGTGTAATTGTGTCTCCTGCATTCAGGTTGCGAAATTACTACACATTTCTTCCTCTTAAGAATTTTGGCATTTCGTCACTGCAGTATTTCTTCAGATCGAAGTATAACTCCGCAGGAGTAAAAAAAAATGATGGATCCTGTTGGCACCATTATTTGAGACCTATCCCATTGGATTCCCCTCGTCACCCTATAGAGGGTGGGAGGGGGGGGGGATTAATAGGAAAAGTGTATTATTATAATACACTTTTCTTATTAATGCCCCCCCCTCCCACCCTCTATAGAGGTTGATCATTGTGATACACCTCACCCATAACCCATTTTTTATGTGGTCCCACCCGTCCCTTGTCATTTTCCCTCTCCATCATGGCCCACACTCGTAGCCAAGAATTGGAAGCTCGCTTCAATTCCTTGTGCTCTAATTTCACAGAAACCAAACAAGAAGTGAGACAACTCGGTGTCAATGTTGCCACCATCAATAAAAACATGCATTCCTTCATAGACACTATAATGGAGAACATCAAACAAGACCTCGCTACCCAACTTGAATCCTTCAATACCCAGCTTTCCTCCTTCACTACGATGATTTGCGCCAAGCTATATATTCATGTAGATCTTCCCTCCTCTGACAGACCTTTTCAAACCAAAGGTGAAACTTCCTCTCATTCCCAAAGTGTTCAGCCCGATCACTTTCAGCGTGACCTACGCCTTCAGCATGTGTATGTGACCAAATTTGATGGATAGAATCCCACTGGATGGGTAACTCAAATGGAACATTATTTCTCTTTGTATGGCATTACAAATGAGTTGGCCAAACTCCAGTATGGTGTTCTCCATCTAGATCAAGAACGTTGGCAATGATGGAAATGGAGAAAAAAATCTCGCCAAGGGTATGTGGCTTGGACACAATTTGTGGAATAGCTTTATGAATGCTTTGACACTAACACCAACCATTTAGGTTGTTTGACAAAGTTGAAACAATATGGCACAATGGAAGACTTTATATCCGCTTTTGAGTGATTGGATTTCCATACAGAGGGCATGTCTAATGCTTTTTTCTGTGAATGCTTTATTAGTGGCCTCAAGGATGAGATGTGTTCCCATGTCCTCATGGCTCGACCTCATAGTTGGGTGGAAGATACTAAAATATCTAAGGAAGCACAACAAGTTGTCTCTTCTCAAACCTGAAAACCCTCCTTTCTTCCTCGCACTAAAACAGTCACTCTCACTCCTCCTTCTACTCCACTCAAGATCCAAAAATTGACTAGGGAAGAAATGGTTGAACACCAACTCATAGGCCTTTGTTATAATTTTGATGAAAAATATTTTCCCAAGCACAAGTGTAAGGAACAAAAGATTTTTATGGCCATCTTGGAGGATGTTTCGGAAGACAATGTTGAGGCTCCCCTTGTGATCGAGTCACCTAAACCCACTGACATAACCCCTCCCTCCAACCCTCCTGAAGTAGAACCAGTCATTTCCATGAATGCTCTCACTAGCTTCTATGCTCCCCAAACCCTCAAGATGATTGGTTACATTAAGCATCAAAAGGTCATCATTCTTATTGATAGTGGCAACACCCATATTTTTATTCATCATCGCATTTCCTAAGAAACTGATTGTTATATCCGTGCCGTAAATAATTTTCAAGTCATGATTGCCAATGGTGGGTCCATGAAATGTGGAGGGAATTGTGAAAATGTGTGTCTCCAAATTGGCCAGTACCACATAAAATATCATATGTTTTCTATCGACATGGGCGGTTGTGAAATTGTGTTGGGTGTAGCATGGATAAGGACTTTGGGTCCCATTCTCATGGATTTTAAGGAATTAACCATGAAATTCCACCAAGAGGGCCAACAATATAAGTTCCAAGACATCGCCTTTGGTTCCCCAGAGATCATCAGTTCCCATTGCATGGAAAATCTCCTAAAAAAAGGTCATTTTGGCATTATTGCACAACTCCATGCCATTCAAGCCACTGAGACACCCTCTGTGTTGCA
Source organism: Picea sitchensis (assembly GCA_010110895.2). Lineage (NCBI taxonomy): Eukaryota > Viridiplantae > Streptophyta > Pinopsida > Pinales > Pinaceae > Picea > Picea sitchensis. The sequence goes on from SNQJ01S0000136.1 coordinate 125,073, forward strand.
GGACCTCCAATCCATCCTCTCCAAACATCAAATTGTTTTTTCCACTCCCCAAGGACTCCCTCCTTCCCGTGGTGTTCATGATCATTACATTTTCCTTGTCCCCGACAACCTTCCTCCTAATATCCGTCCCTATCGTCATCACTTTTCCCAAAAAAATGAAATTGAGAAAATTGTTCAGGAATTGCTCAATGCATGCGTTATCTATCCTAGTACGATCCCCTACTCTTCTTCTATGGTCATGGTCCTTAAGAAATAATTTTCTTGGCGCATGTGTCCTGACTTCCACCCCGTCAACAAACTCACCATTAAAGACAAATTTCTCATTCATGTCATTGATGACTTCTGGATGAATTGAGTGGTGCCTAGTTCTTTACTAAAATTGATATTCGTTCTGGCTACCACCATATATTTATGAAAGAGTCAGACATTCCTAAGACTGCATTTCAAACTCATGAGGGCCACTATGAATTTTTGGTCATGCCCTTTGGCTTATGTAATGCTCCCTCCACTTTACAAAGCCTCATGAATCATGTCTTCTATCCTTTTATCTGTCATTTGGTCTTAGTTTTATTTGATGATATCTTCATCTATAGTAAAACCTAGACAGCCCATCTTGCTCATGTGGATCAAGTTCTCCATCTACTCTCTCAAGACAAAATTGTCCTCAAACAATCTAAATGTGATTTTGGCGCCTCAGAAGTCGAGTACTTGGGTCATCTTGTGGGAAAGGCCGATGTTAGGGTGGATCCTAAAAAGATTGAAGCTATGTAGGATTGGCCTCACCAAAAGACTCTCAAAAGATTTCATGGATTTATGGTTTTAACATGCTATTATCGCAAGTTTGTTAATAATTATGGAAAGATTGTGGCACCTCTCACTGCTCTCCTTAAAAATAATTCTTTCACCTGGAATCCTGCAGCTGCTCAGGACTTTCAAACATTGAAGGCGGCCATGTGCACCACTCCAGTCCTAACCCTTCCTGATTTAAAAAATACCTTTGTGTTGCAATGTGATTCTTCCGGGAGAGGAATTGGAGCAGTCCTTATGCAAGAGGGTTGGCCTTTGACCTTTACCAGCAAACAAATGTCAGAGAGAAATTTGGGAAAATCAATTTATGAAAAGGAAATGTTGTCTATTATACATGTAGTGGATCTTTGGCGCCCTTATCCATTGGGGAAATGCTTCCAAATTAAGATAGATCATCAAATGCTCAAGCATTTTCTAGAACAATGTCTTTCCTCCCCATAGCAACAAAAATGGGTGACTAAGATCTTTGGATATGATTATGAGATCATTTACAAGAAAGGAAAAGACAATGTTGTTGTTGATGCACTTTCCAGGAAATATGAAGAAGAAGGGTCCATTTTTTCCCTCTCATTAATTGTACCAGATTGGCTCCAAGTTGTTCGCCAAGAATGGCTACACAATCCCAAAATTTTACATCTTATCTAACAATTGCAGGCCAATTCTCTAGTTTCCCCAAGGTAGTCTTGGCACAATGATGAGATTCTCTACAAAGGCCATTTGTATTCAAGTAAACATTCAAAACTTAAATCCACGGTACCTTTTAAGCTTCCTGCTACACCCACCGTTAGGCACTCGGGGTTTACCAAAACCTATGACTAGGTCAAACGTTCCTTTTTCTAGGATGGTATGAAATAGGACACAAAGGCCATTGGTATTCAAGTAAACATTCAAAACTTAAATCCACGGTGTACCTTTAAGCTTCCTCAAGCACCCACCGCTAGGGCACTTCCTGGGGGTTTACCAAACCTATGACTAGGTCAAACGCTCCTTTTCTAGGATGGTATGAAATAGGACGTCAAGAATTTTGTGGAAGAATTTGATGTTTGTCAATGGAACAAGGGTGAAACAATCAAAGCTCCTCACACATTATAACCTCTTATGATTCTACCTTCTATTTGGTGGGATATCTTATGGATTTTATTGTAGGATTACCTAAATCGAGCAATAAATCAGTCATCATGGTGGTAGTTGATCTCTTTTCCAAGTATGCTCATTTCTATGCTCTTCATCTCCCATTTACAGCCTCCATTATTGCTCAAATTTTCATGGATCAGGTCTTCAAGCTTCATGGAATGCCTCACTCTATTGTTTCTGATCGAGACCCCACTTTCACCAGCAATTTTTGGCAAGAAATATTCAAGCTACAAGGAACCCAATTGCATCTCAAAACAACTTATCATCCCCAGATTGATGGTCAAACTGAAGTTGTCAACAAGTGTTTGGAAACATATTTGAGGTGTTTTGCATCAAAATGCCAAAATCAATGGGCTCAATGGTTACCACTAGTCGAATGGTGGTACAACACTTCTTACCATACAGCTACCCAGATGACTCCTTTTGAAGCAATATATGGAAAAAATCCACCTTCAATTCTCTAATACATGCCAGGTGTCTCAAAGGTCCAGGCGGTTGACCAAACACTTACAATTCGAGAGGCTATTCTTTGTACCCTCAAAGAGAATTTGTTCATGGCCCAGAATCGCATGAAGAAACAGGGAGATCAAGGTCACTCTGAACATCAATTTGCAGAAGGAGATCATGTGTTTCTTCGACTTCAACCTTACAAGAAAAATTCCCTCAAGACTAACCATTTTCATAAACTAGCGCCCAAATTTTATGGTCCTTATACCATTCTCAAGCGTGTGGGATAGGTGGCCTATCAGTTAGCTTTTCCCAGTCATTCTAATCTCCATCATGTTTTTCATGTTTCCTGCTTAAAGAAGGTGATTGGAACTAAGTTTCAAACTCAAACGAACCTTACCGAGTTGGGCGAAGAAGGATCCATTTGGTTATAGCCACAAGCAATTTTAGACCAATGTGAGTGTCGTCTGCATCAGCGCACCATCAAGGAAGTATTAGTCCAGTGGAAAGATACAACTCCAACAAATTCCACTTGGGAACTAGCTACCATTCTGCAACACTTTCCTCATCTCAAGCCTTGAGGACAAGGTTGTTTTTAAGGGGGAGGACATGTTAGGGACCTAACCCCTCACATGGGTATAATAATATATTTCCATGTAACAAAGGCCAATATTAATAAGGCCTAGCAATAAGAAAGAATAATTCAAATGTAAGAAGACCTAATAGAAGCTTCTTCTTCTAGAAGGATCTTGCTCTAGATTGTTTTTTTGGATAGACATATTTAGTATAAATAAGAGTATAGGGTATGAGAAGTTTTGTCTTGGATATTATTGTAATAGAGATCTGTTCTGCTGGAGGTTTCCCCCTCGAAGAGGCAAGTGAACATTTCTCTCAGTAATCAAAGTGATCTTTCTTCTGTTATTCTGGTATTATTATGGTATTATTGTGGTATTTTTCTAGTTATATCATTGTTTCGCTGCCATTTCTAGCTAATTATTTCTATTATGCATACTATTTTATGTCTGGAATACTACAAAGGGAGGTTGACAAAATGATAACAGAAAATGAGAATTTACATAGACTCAATAAGAAGAGGCAGAAACAAATTGAGTCATTCGCATGGCATACCAAAAATTTGGAAAGGAAACTTAGGTCAACAAAAGAAAGGCGAGACCCATTATGAACATATCCATTGGGACTATTATTTGACATAGTTGTAGGAGAGACATAATTTTGAAAATTTTGATAAGAAGACCATCAGTGAAGTATATATAAATCTTATTGCAAGAGGACACATAATATCTCAATTTTGAGGGAGATGTTGGGCCTCTAATTTGATGCCATTTGCATTACCAATTGACCCATTTTGACCTATCATAGCCCTTCCTTTTCACCATAATTATCACTCTTTTTGCTATAAAAGGTCATACAAATTCTCTTAAGGTAATTGTATTGGTTTATTAATGTTTTCCCATGGTTTTTGATGAATTAGAAGGGTTAAAAGATTGTTTTGTTATTAATGATGGTTGATCAAGTTCAGGTCTTGTAATCCACATGGAGGTCTGCTAGCCTGCATCATCATTCATAATACTTCCAAAGTTCTAGAAGGGAATATAAGAAAAGGGTTTTATCACTAGGACCCTTTGCATGCTCTTGTGTTGATCAACTTGCATCCAGGTCGCACTTGTGGACCCCTAACTCGTGAATAAATTTTCATCCAAAATAAGCAGCAGTTTCCTGACAGTTAACGTTGAGCACAAATTGTGAGGTAATTAAGTCGAATATCGAAAATATAAGACATGGGTTTTGTGTAGAAGGGTCCACATTGATTGTCAAGTTGATCGATTTCCAAAATTCTAAATGGTTTGGGAGAGAAGATGCATTTTCTAATCTAGGTTTTCCCATATTTTGTGTGCGACTAGTTTCCCAAAAATGTAAAACATTGTTTGAACGAATTCTGAGTTTGGGGATTTGGTTCATTAATTTTATGTATAAATTAATCTCCATAGAGAAAGAGGAGGCAGTATATTAGACATCTAGAGAATTAAAGATAAAAATTTGAGAATGATAGTTCTTACATTTATTTTTATCATTGAAATTGCTTAATGAAGATGTTGGTGTGATGAAGCTCAATTTGTGGTTCCATTTGATCTAGTTCTATAGTCATTTCAATAGTGAGACGCTGATTGGGAGGGCCCACCAATTTGGATATCGTTTCCCTATATCATTAGCTTATATCTGTAAGTGTGTTCGATGAATATCCTTTTTTTTTTTGTTTTAGCTTTATTTTCGTTCAGTTTATGTAATTAATTTTGTGAATGCTTATCCTATAATCGTGTTCATTGTAACAAATTATTAATAGATTCCATTGGAATGGGAATTTCACCATTAATACAACCCTGCAATCATTTTGATTTTATCATATGAATGTACCATACGCATAATTTTGTTTCCATATAATTTTGCTTTGGTTTATAAACTCATTTTGTAGATAACAACTGAACTTTATTGAGTAATAACCCAAGCATAACTTGAACAATTGCATTGTAGTTTTTGTTGATTTTTCTATAAGAGATAATATGAGATGATATATGATCAATATATCATTTAAATGATGAGTTTTCCATATATAGAGAACATATGGTGACCATCCATGAAAGGATGCATCCCTTGTATAATAAATAACTACTTATTTATCATATATATTTATACCTTGTATTATAAATATCATGTCATATATATATATATATATATATATATGGAAGAATTTATTCTCGATGTTGTCCAAACATCAACACTCCCTCTCAAAGAGGGAGACATTATTCATCATTCCAACGGTAGATAAAATCATCTATCACATTCTTTGCAATCAAGCAACACACAACTATTCCAAGTGATTTGGTAGTCTCCATGAAAATCAACTAGTAGCATACAACTACTACAATGCCATCCAATAGAACATGATTGTGTTGATACATAGTAGTACAAAACTACTATCCATTGGTACACAACTACTACTAGTAGCACACAACTATTGTCCACTGACACATAGTCACTTCCAGTCGTACACAACCATTGTAGTAGCACACAATTACTATCTAGAGAAACATGATCTCTTCCATAGTCCCATGACTATGCATGTGTCACACAGTTTCCGTACACTAAACAGAGTGTTGTGTGACTAAAAGGACCATTATTCCTTATCAGGTCGCCATATGTGCCACAGGAAGAATGTCAGTCCTTCCATATGTTGAAATCCACACCATGGGCTACATGGACCATTCTTCTAATCAAGAAACTACATGTGTCATAGAAGAATCTCATTCCTAGACCTTTTTCTCTAATCAATTCACCATATGTTCCATAAATAAAATGTCAGTATTGTAAAAAAATCCCTAATCCGGTCACCATCTGTGTCATAGGGAGCGGACCATTCATATTGATCAAGTCACCATCTGTGCCATGGGATAATGTCGGTCCTGGACCATTTTCCACAGAAAATGTCAATCCATGATATATCAACAATTTGTCCAACATGGACCATTCTCCAAAGGGATAATGTCAGTCCAACATCACACTAACTATCCATAATGCAACAATATCCACACCCCCTCCCAACCAAAGGAGTAATCTCCACAAGCCCCAACTTTTCCTTGAAGTATACAAACTTCCCTTTGGACAAGGGATTCGTCAGAATATCTACTATATGATCATCGGTGGAGATGTAATAGAGATTTGTTGCTCCCTTATGTACCATGTCATGAATTTAGTTTATATCCACAAAACTTGAGCTAGCTCATCCTACAAGGGGTCGCTTGTCCCTTGGATTTGATCAAGATAAGTCATCTTGGACCATATTTGGCATATAGAGGTTTCCTTATGAAACCAATTTCTAAAACATATCAAGGTTCCCTCATGGAACCATTGTCTCACAAGAAATATTGAGGTTTCCTCGTGAAACCAATGTCTTGGTTCCTTCATATGACCATCTGAGGCACATCATGATGAAGTCCACATTCCCTCCTACTATTCCATACAAGACCCTCCAGGGAGAATGTCTCATGATGCTGCCTCAACCATCTCTAGGACACATTGAGGCTCCCTCATGGAACCAATGTCTTCCAATACATATCAAGGTTTCCTTGTGAAACCAATTTCTTGGTTCTTTCATCTGACCATCTAAGTCACATCGGGATGAAGTTTGCATTCCCCCCTCCTAGTCCACTCAAGACCCTCCAGGGAGAATGTCTCATGATGTTGCCTCAAACATATATAAGAAACATTGAGGTTCCCTCATGGAACTTATGTCCCCAAAGACATATTAAGTTTTCCTCATGAAAAAAATGTCTTAGTTCCTTCATCTAACCATCTGAGGCACATCAGGATGAATTCCACATTCTCCCCTACTAGTCTACACAAGAACCTCCAGGGAGAATGTCTCACAATGTTTCCTCAAACATCAACACTCCATCTCAGTGAGGGATACATTCTATGACACACCAAATATATTAACGATCTGATCAATTGTTGGTACATAGAAGGATCCACCAAATCTGACTCAAAGTCTCTCAGTTTCTTCAGGTTCGTCACCATGGGAATGATCATGGAATTTCAATTCATCATCCCAAATCTCTGAAGGATCACGATAACATACTTCCCTTGACCAAGGAAGATCTCACCTGTCTTCTAACATACTTATAATCCCAAATAGTAATGCATTAAGACAATATCCTTCATCTCTTACTTAGAGGCCAACTCCCTCTTTCTAAGAGAACCCTCTTGCCACGAACCTTGCTTTATGCTTTTCGATGTTGTCATATGTTGCATGCTTGATCTTATGAATCCACTTGGAAGTCACCATTGACTTCCCCTCAAGTCTACGAGCATTTTATACTCCATTGGTGGCTAGCACTCTAGGCGATAACTATTGTTCTCTCAACACCATAATAGTGCATTCTCTTAACAAATTTTCTACTTTCCAATACACACAACATCATGGTAACCACCACATCAACATATTGAAACAAGTTTCATGTGATATTGACTAAGAGGGTTTGTCATTTCTTCTCATGTCCATCTCGATCACTCCTCACCAAATACTCATGTTGATCTAGAACACCAACGACACCCATGCCATGGATTGACACTTACACTTAAATTCAAATAGTTGTGTAGTATTTTCCTCCATGCATGGATTTAAACACCAACCAATACAAACGTCATTATTCATTCCTCATAACAAAGATATCTGTCCCACGGTGGCTTGGTTATCTTAACTTGTTCTCTCTTTCCTATTCATTGTTCACATGGATAAATATCAAACTCCCCTTGTGTTCTCTATTCAGGAGCACTAGTATCAATCCATAGTCTCGTCTGTCATAATAATCAGAAGTGTGGAAAATGAAACTAAGGGTTTCACGTTATTGTATGTTTACAACCACTTCATGCATTACTTCAATGCTAAGTTGACATGGTTTGAGGTGGATGCCCTGCAAAAAATCCCTGGTCACCTAGAAAGCTATCGAGACATAACTCGAGAGTGGCATACCACTCGCTCATTCAAAATCCTTGGCCTTAAATCAAAATTGGGGATATGGCCTCTATCATAATTTGACAACATATCTGACTTTATAGTCATACTTTTGGACTCGGGCATCTGTTTAGAGAGTGAAATATTTAGAGATGATAGAATGAACGACATCCCTTTGAGGTGGAAATGGCAATTCCAGGAGGTCATTTCCTTTAATTCCTCCATTTGAAATAGAAATCTCATAGGATCTTGTTACTTTAACAAAGGATAGATAGTGCATGTTGGGCTTGTAGATCCCACTCAAGACTACGATTATTCCCAGTACGTTTTGGGCCACGAATCATGCACCTCTTCCATGCCGACAATATCCACAACAAGCTCACCATGCTCTCTCCTAATGAGCATGTGGATCCTACTTAAATAGCAGCATGAATCCTTCCACAATGAATTCCTCAAGTATAAATTGATGGATTTCCTTATCGCGCAACATGCCCTTCACCATGGCACATTCCAAAGGGAAATGGTCTTGCTAAACGATTAAAACGGACATGACTTCCACTACGTTGACTTTCCACATAGATGGAAAAACACACTACTATAAACAAATAGCATAAATCACTTACAAATACTCTACTCTTATGTGATAATATACATCTATAGCATATTACTCTCACATTTCTCTCATCATAATCCTAATCCCTCCCATACGGGAGTCAAGCCCAATATCGCTCTGATACCATGTTGATTTTTCTATATGAGATAATATGAGATTATATATGATCGATATATTATTACAATGGTGAGTGTTCCATATATAGAGAATATATGGTGACCATCCATGAAAATATGTGTCCCTTGGATAATAAATAACTACTTATTATGTTTATGTGTGTGTGTGTGTATTCCCGATGTTGTCCAAACATCAACAGTTTCCACTTATAATCATATAACCTTTCTACTCATAATTCCAAGTATCTTTGAAATACAGGGTTCTATCATCTAAAATCCCAAATCTAGATTACAAGTGTTTGAGTTTGATATAAGCTTTGTATGGAGGTGTGTGTGTGGATCGATCATTGTCTCTATTATTCCTTTCTCTTCATTCTTTTAGTTTAGTGATTAGATTGCTTTAATTACAGGTAGCATAAATCTCATCAAAGTTTAAATGATAAAATTGAGTTTATTTCGTTGTGATGAATGTTGAGTAAATCTTAGTGCAATATTTACAACCTGAGCCTATAAAACTCTTTATTGTTAACTCAACGAGTCATTTATTTGAAATTCCCAAAGTGTGATAGATTAATTTCCCAGAAATCGTTTGCATGCCCAATTTGATTTTGCAATTACAATAATATTGTCACTTGAAGGTGGGAATGATATTTTCTCTTAGAATTTCTTACATGAACACCTAGGTATTGCTTGAGTGAAATATTATAGCGTGTGCCAGTAGAGCACTTTATTTTTTTGCTTCCCAATGAACAAGTTTCTTGTGATTTGCTAGGAGTATAGTTGCATTTTATTTTCCATAGATTAGATACTCATTCTTGTCCTAGTCCCCACACATACAGTGTTGAAATCTCTAAGATTACACCCCCAGATTGATGGTTATATGTTCATAAATTAAGCTAATCCATTAGCTTGAAAGTGGCATAATCAAAGTTCGGATTAGGAGTTTCTTTAGCTAAGATGTCTTATGAATGGTCTTATGGGGATACATCCATTTGAAATATTTTATTTTCTTTTCATTGTGCCCTTTGTGACGCAGGAGCATCGTTAGCAAGAACACGTGGAGAAACAACTCAGCCCCTTAGTGCGTCATTGAATCATTTCAAAATCTTAAACACTGGCGTTTCCTGCAAATCTTTCTTGAATTGATTGAAAATTGAATAAGATCAAAACGCTTGGGATTGAATGATCATGAGTGATATGGGAGTTTCACTCCTAGAATTTAATGTAACGGAACTTAAGTAGTTGTAAGCTTTTTCTTCGAGAATATAGATAGTCGGGGGGAACTCTCTTGTATAAATAGAGGTATTGTATGCCCAAATGAGGTTGTTAGAGGAGTATTGTCACTAAATAGGAGGTAGCTACAAGTCAGTTAGAAACTATCAGAGTTGTAGCCATGTAAATTGAGTATTTGAATGAATATAACAGAGGAACATTGATCCAAAAAGTGTTCGGTGTTACTATTATTGTCTATCTGAGTGAATGGTAGATTTTAAGTTTAGATTTGTTGCTTTTTTATTGTGTATTTTCATGAATGCATGAATTACACTATGAATGTATGAATTTGAGAAGTGATAAATAGGTTTTTATTGTTTCTCTTCGTTCAGTTCATGCAAGGTGTGCATACAGTCCGCAAGGAGTGCGTTGACAAAGTCTGTTTCGACTCAGAAGCTCAGAAGAGATAGCGTGAAACTTCCATTTGCAAGGAGTGAAAAGAGACTGTTGCAAGGTGTGCACAGTTGCCCGCAAGAAGTTAAGCCTTGTGTAAAAATCTGTTGCAAGGAGTGCACAGATTGGAATTTCGACTATGTATCGGAGTGAGACCTCTGAGGAGTCAAAGGGTCCAAGAGATAAATCTCTATGAGATAGTGTGAAGCTTTCATATGAAGAGTGTTCATATCATCTATAGGGAGTGCGTCGACAAATTCTTAGACTCAAAATCTCGGGAGGAGAAGTTTAAGACTTATTTGCAGAAAGCAGTAAGGAACTAGTGCAAGGCGTGCACAGTCGCCCATAAATAAGAAAGTCTTGACCGAAGATCTGTTGCAAGGAGTGAACAAATCCAAAATTTTGACTAAGTGTCGAAGAAACCCTCAAAAGAATTAAGGGTTTAGAGGAAGAAACAAAGCTCAAGAGAGATAGCACGGGGAAATCTTCAAAGGGAGTGAATCTCTAAAGGTTTCACAAGTATATTCCAAGATCCATTTAGGAGGGAGCAAGATCATTCCAGATCGTTGGATTTGGGAAAAGTGAATGAACTTTAAGTCTCATTGTACACACAAGAGAGAGGATTCATCGAAGTCCCGAAGGGGTTAGGGATTGTCCATCATCCAAAGGGACAAGTGGCGTGAGATATACAACTCCGTATTAGAAGAACTTCAGAAGTTTTATAGACACGGAGAGAGTGAAATCGATGAATAGCCGAAGGTCGAAATCAATCATGGTCGTTGGTTTCCAGGAGATATGTGTCAACAGATCTGAGACTTTAGGGAAAGTCACTTCAGAGGATTTCAGGTGTGGAGTGTGACAAACTCTCGAAGTCCCGAAGGCAGAAGTAGATCGTGGTCATCCATTGCAGGGAGCACGTGGCGAGAGATCCTAAAGTTCGGAAGCTTGACGCTCTAAAAGGAAGTTGACATGAGAGAAGAAGATCCAGACTGTTAGATCCAGAGGGACGTGTGGCGGAAAACCGTTGTCTTCAGGTGAAAGCACTCTGGGAGGAACAAGTGTGCAAGAGTTTGAAACTCCCGAAGCCCAAAGAGTTGAAGTAGATAGTGGACGACAGATTCTGAAATACACGTGTCAACAGATCGTGTACTTTGGGAAGAAGAAAGGACAGGAGTTTGAAACTCCCAAAGCCCGAATAGCCGAAGTGAATCATAATCATTGATCTATGAAAGACACGCATTGACAGATCATGTATTTCAGGTGAAAGCTCTCTGAGAGAAATCTAGCGTGAAGTTGAGACTTATGAAGGTCGAAGTCTCGAAGTGGAATAGATTCATTGATTTGAGGAGGATGCATGGCAGAAGATCTACCATTTCATAGAAAAGTCACTTCAGGAGAAAAAGGAGTGCGTTGAACAAGAACTCATGAAGGCTGGAGAGTCAGAGTTCATTTGAGACATATGTTTGTTGAGGACAGGTGTCAGCAGATCTTACACTTTAGAAGATAACCACTTCGGAGGAAGAAAACACAAATACTTTGAAACTCCTGAAGCATGAAGAGTCGAAGTTAATCGTATCCATTGATTTGCGAATGGAAAATCAATAGTGAGGAATCATTGGGGGGATAGAAAGTGATCGGGTTTTAAAAATATTAGAGTGGTCTTCAATCAAAACCACGGTATTGCCAAAGGGATACGTGGCAATTGATAGTGAATTGTGGGAGAAAAGAAGTCTGATATCAAACCACTCTTGGCCACCCCGCAATCATGTGTTTACGTGAGGGCACAACCCGAGGTCACATGTGAAGGAAAGGACCTAAAGAGGGGAGCTAGTGTTCGTTATTTCAATTCTTCAAAGAGGTCAAGAAGGAACCAGTGGGTTTGACAAAACCTACACTTTGAAAGAAAGAGGACCTGTGTAAATTAGTCGAGGTCTAGCAAAGGCCCGAAGAGTCGATCTGACTCCTTTATATTTACCGATACTAGACTGGGAGGTCGTGCAACCCCGGGGAGAGAAGGGGGGGGGTCTTCATCAAGTGGTATCAGAGCCTGATTTTGTTCTCAGGTAGGAGGAAGGAGATAAAGGATATAGTTTGATACCATCAAGTGGTGTTAGAGATTAAAATTTCTCTCCAGATCGTAGGCAAAGGTCAGAAGGTGAAAAGAGGTAATCTGATAACATCAAATGGTATCATCAGCTTAAATTTTCCTGCAGACAGCAGGTGAAGGGGGAGAGAAAGTGTGATGCTCTGTGAATGATGGTTGCACATATGCAACAACAAATGGACAGTGAGGTAGGTTGCAAGGAAAAGTTGGAGATCCTCTGGGTGACATAATAATGCACTGACTTGCTAGGAGGGAAAGAAGGGGGTGAAAATGGATACTAATGGCCATCGGTGTGGTCGAGACAAGGAATACCAGCAGAAAAACAAATCTGAGATAGAAAATGAGCTTAGGGAGATTAGAGAAGGGATGGAGAGGATGACATGGAGGATGCATCAGGAAGCAAAGGTACACTAGAAATATGAATGGCCTTTGAAAAGGAAAGTGAAGTGGCCTTTCCAGAATTTATTAACCAGAAGGAAGTAGCAAGTAGTGAGGAAGTGGTTGAGGCATATTGAAAACCTCAGTGGCATAGAGGAGAAAGTGATTCACAAATGTGAACCATAGATTGGGAGGAACCTCAGTGATGAGGAGGAGATGAGATAATCTAGAGATCTCATGAACTGTCAGGAGAGCATAGATAAATGCTTATATTTCCAGATGGGAGATGAGATGGGATCAAGCCGAGATCTCATGGACTTCCAGAAGGGTAGGAATGGAATCCAAATTTTCCAAGTGGGAAGGGGAAAGATGAGATTCTCTAAAGGTATCAGGAGCTCTGAAGAGAGTTCAGATCAACAAGGGGTGTTGACAAATGAAATGGAGGCAAAGGAGAGGCCTCATCTATATGAATATTCATGTGGAGTTGCAGGCCATGTGAATGAAGGTGATGAGAAGTTAAATACTTCCATCACATAGGAGGAGGATCAAAGGAGTGTTCTGATTTTTGGGGGAATTTGAATATTCTTTCCTAACAGTCCAACAGAGGATAGTACAAGTGTTTCCCATGAGGAGATGATGCAACAGGAGTCCAAGAGAGAGGCCATGGGGTCGAATGATTTTAAAACTAGTTGTGTCTATGATGCAGGTGCAACAGAGGAAAGATAACCAACAAGGACTGTCAAAGAGGAGGAGAAGGAGAAGACACTAATTTCTGCCCCAGTAGAAAAAGAGGATCATTCAAATGAATTTCTCACTCAATGGAAACAAGAGCTGAAGATGTTGGAGGATTGGTTGAACAATCCAGAACCAGAAAAGGACTACCAGGATGCAGTCATGCAAAGGGAGATAGGATGCCAGCATAAGGAGAAGTTGGATGAAGCTGATGATATGCCAACAAGGGAAATGATAGAATTCAATCTGTCAAAGGAGAAAAATGAGCAAAAAATCAGTGGTCATACTGCAGAACTAAAATCCGCAATAGAGTGGCCAACCAGTGCCATAGGAAATGAAGATGATGTAGGGGATCAAATTGATATATCCATTGGTGAGGATGAAACACATCAGAGTAGCATGCATGATAGGAGGAATCAACCAGTAAAGACTGCCATGGAGGAGGAAGAGAAGACATTACAATGTGCCCAAGAGATGGAGAAAGAAGAATGTTGGGTGGAATACTCAAAAATTTCAGCTGAAAATATGAACATGAATAATTGGAGCCTACAATAGTAGAAAAAGGAGATGATCATTCTGAGGAATGGCTCAAAAAATTTAGCTAGGAAGATGAGCAAGAGATAATTGTAGAATGTGAACCTACAACAAAGGAGAGACCAACATATAGCATGGATTTTTCTTATCTATGTGAAGAACTGGAGGCCCTAGAGAGAAGGGTGAAGATGAAAAGTCAACTAATCCAACAAGTCAAGGTGGAGGTTGATGAAAAGGAGATGTGGAAAAATGGGATGAAAGAGAAGAGCTAGCCAATGGGCCAGCTAGAAAAATAAATAGAGGAGATAAAGATATTGATGTTGGAAGTAGCATAAGGAGCATCCAATAGAGAAGTATGGGATAGAAGAAAACCTGGAAGAGCGGTAGGGCAGCAGAAGAAGCAAGGAAAAGGATAAAATGGATAGCTCCAAGAGAAGGTATGGGACCCTGGAGGATCTCAACAACAAAGGAGAGGGAGACATGAGCAAGAGATCATGATATTCTCGGAATTGGAGTATGATGCAGAAGCATCGTCAGCAAGCACACATGGAGAAACAATGCAATGCCTTAGTGCACCGTTGAATCATTTTGGAATCTTAAACATTGTCGTTTGCTACAAATCTTTCTTGAATTGATTGAAAAATGAAGAATATCAAAACGCTTGGGATTGAATGATCACGAGTGATCTGGGAGTTTCACTCCTAGACTTTAATGTAATGGAACTTAAGTAGTTGTAATTTTTTTCTTCGAGAATATAGATAGTTGGGGGGAACCCTAGGAACCCTCTTGCATAAGTAGAGGTATTGTATGCCCAAATGAGGTTGTTGGACTAGGAGTATTGTCATTGAATAGGAGGTAGATGCAAGTTATTTAGAAACTATCAAAGTTGTAGACATGTAAATTGAGTATTTGAATGAATATAACAGAGGAACATTGATCCAAAACGTGTCTGGTGTTACTATTATTTTCTATCTAAGTGAATGGTATATTTTCAGTTTAGATTTTGTTCTTTGTTATTGTGTATTTTCACGAATGCATGAATTACACTATGAATGTATGAATCTGAGAAGTGATAAATAGGTTTCGATTATTTCTCTTCGTTGAGTTCATGCAAGGTGTCCATACAGTTTGCAAGGAGTGCATTGAGAGAGTCTGTTTCGACTCAAAATATCAGAAGAGATAGCATGAAAATTCCATTTGCAAGGAGTGCAAAGAGACTGTTGCAAGGTGTGCACAGTCTCCCGCAAGAAGATAAGCCTTTCGTAAGAATCTGTTGCAAGGAGTGCACAAATTAGAAATTTGACTAAGTATCAGAGTGAGCCCTCTGAGGAGTCAAAGGGTGCGAGAGATAAATCTTAGAAGAGATAGCACGAATATTTCATATGCATAGTGTGCAAATCATCCGCAAGGAGTGCATCGACAGAGTCTTTGACTCAAAATCTCAGGAGTAGAAGTTTAAGAGTTATTTGCATAAAGGAGTAAGGAAATGGTGCAAGGCGTGCATAGTCGCCTGTAAAGAAGCTAAGTCTTGACCGAAGATCTATTGCAAGGAGTGCAGAGATCTGAAATTTCGACTAAGTGTCGAATAAACCCTCAAAAGAATTAAGGGTTCAAAGGAAGAAACAAAGCTCAAGAGAGATAGTGTGGTGAAATCTTCAAAGGGAGTGAATATATAAAGGTTTCACAAGTTATTAGCCAAGATCCATCCAGGAGGGAGTGAGATCATTTGAGATTGTTGGATCCAGGAAAAGTGTGTGAACTTTAAGTCTCATTGTACACACAAGAGTGAGGATTCATCAAAGTCCTGAAGAGGTTAGGGACTGTCCATCATCCAGAGGGACAGGTGGCATGAGATCTACAACTCCGGATAGGAAGCACTTCGAAAGTTTTGTAGACATGGAGAGAGTGAAATCACTAAATAGCCGAAGGTCAAAATAGATCCTGGCCATTGGTTTCCAGGAGATACGTGTCGACATATCTGAGACTTCGGGGAAATTAACTTCGAAGGATTTATGGTGTAGAGTGTGACAAACTCCCGAAGTTTCGAAGGCCAAAGTAGATCATTGTCGTTCGTTGTGGGGAGCGCATGGCGAGAGATACTGAAGTTCGGAAGCTTAACACTCTGAAAGGAGGTCGACATGGGCGGAGAAAATATGGACCGTCAGATCCAGAGGAACATGTGGAGTAAATCCATTGTCTTCGGGTGAAATCACTCCGAGAAGAACAAATGCGCAGGATTTTGAAACTCTGGAAACCCAAAGAGAAAAAGTTGATAGTGGTAATCAGATCCTGAAAGACACACATAAAAAAATCGTGTACTTCGGGTGGAAGTACTTCAGGAAGAAGCAAGGGCAGGAGTTTGAAACTCTCGAAGCCCAAATAGCCGAATTGAATCACAGTGGTCGATCTGGGAAGGACACACGTCGACAGATCGTGTATTTTGGGCGAAATCGCTTTGAGAGAAAGCGAGCATGAACTTGAGACTTCTGAAGGCTAAAGTCCCAAAGTGGACCAGAGCCATTGATTTGAGGAGGACATGTGGTAGAAGATCTGCCATTTCGGATAAAAGTCACTTCAGGAGAAAAAGGAGTGTGATGAACAAGAACTCCCAAAGGCCAGAGAGTCGAAGTTCATCGAGCCATTCATTTGCTGAGGACAGGTGTCAGCAGATATTCCACTTCAAAATATAACCACTTCGAAGGAAGCAAGCATGAAGAGTTTGAAAATCCCAAAGCCCGAATAGCCGAATTTAATCGTAGTCGTTGATCTGTGAACGAAAAATCACTGTGAGGAATCATTGCGGGGACAGAAAGTGATCGGGTTTTAAAAATATTAGAGCGGTCCGCAATCGAAACCATGGTATTTCCAAAGGGATACATGGTAGGTGATAGTGAATTGCGGGGAGAAACGCGGTGTGATCTCAAACCACTCTTCGTCACCCCGCAATCATGTGCTTACGTGAGGGAATAGATCGAGGTCACATGTGAAGGAAAGGACCTAGGGAGGGGAGCTAGTGTCCGTTATTTAAATTATTCAAAAAGGCCAGGAAGGAGCCCACGGGTTTGACAGAACCTACACTCTGAAAGAAAGTGTACCTATGTAAATTAGTTGGGGTCTAGCAAAGGCCTGAAGAGTCGAGCTGACTCCTTGATATT
>SNQJ01S0000136.1:142318-170052 GCA_010110895.2 Picea sitchensis
ATTATTTTGAAATACCACTAATCAGATTTATAGAAAGTATGAGGAATTGGAATTATGCCTTCTCTTCCTATGACAAATTTTGGACTCTCAATGGATAACAATTAGAGGGGCTAGGGGTAGTTTCCATGGGAGGGCCAGGGTGAGTGCTAAATGAAGGTATTTTGGTTTGGGAATTGATCACCATCTTAGATTCTTTATCTCTTTCACAATATTTCAACCATGTGGTTGGGTGTTCCATCATGACATGTGCTCTAATTTCCTACTTGAGAACATTGACGACGAATTCTTTAAAAAAAGAATCAAATAGGCCCTCTGTGTGAATTTTCGATTGATCAAAGGTTGTAATATAGTCAATAACTATGCATGTTTAGAATAATTTTTTCAGGAGTCCTAGGTAGTGAGTGTCACATTCAAAATGATCATAAAGTAATTTTACAAATTAATACCAAGCAATGTAGCCTCCATGATCTTTCTTGTGCAATTTTCATCATTTCCAACATTTTGCATCCAAATATAAGACCCCCACTTTTAGTTTGTGTAGGTCATCAGTAATTCCATGGAAAGAGTATAGTTTTCCATATGGATAACCCAACCCAACGGATCCGAACCATCAAACTTGTTCAAGACTACCTTTGGAACACAATGCCACAAATTGTGATCCTAAAAGGGTGGGGATGGATATTCCAAAACGACATGTGAACATCCTGCACTTTGTTTTCTAAATATTCCCCCTTGGTGGGATTAATGTGTGGATATAATATCAGGATACCCAAGTGGTTACATATCAATTCCAACACCCAACCTTGGTTGTTCATATGTTTGGACAAATATTTGACTGAAGCATCAATGCCAAAAACCCTAGCTTCAAGTTATTGGTGCTTAGAAAGCATGTCTTAGTTTTTGTTTTTCATTTTTTTTATGTTGCACGTATGGACCATGAGACAGCTTGAGATTTGATCTAAGTGTTATTCCCAACGTATCTAACTACAATCAGTGACTTGAAAGGAATCTTTTCAGATATTACATAAACATTATATTATCAGGTCCAAAAACAAAGGGTTACTAGAGAGGTAGACACATGCAATCAACATGAATCAAAGAGTCTTTTGAGATAGGTCTCCCACAATGTTGTTGACAAAACACAAACTCATAGTATTTCATATTATTGCATTGACCAAATTTCCAAATTCCTTCTCGATGCAAAGATGTAGAAATTTTGTTGACCAATTGTAGAGGCTATGGTTTGCAAGGTCCTAATGATATAGGAGTGTCAATTTTTATATCTCTTTGATATACTGAAAGGTTTCAAACAATAGTACTCAATTGAATATTTCATGGCATCAACCAAGGTATGTAGATTGTACCCTTAGCTCTACTACCCAATACCCTAGTATGTGAGAGTGACATCCCTAAGGGTTGTGCTCAATGTACTATATGAACAAGATGAGCATAGGTTTATGTTAGGATGGTTTTAGGTGTGCCTCGAGGCCTTAAGATATACCTAAGGGTATGTGGAAGACAATTTTGTATATAAGTGTTTTTTGATGTGGTACTATTTGAAAGGGTACCAACAAAGGTTACAAGGGTGTCCAACCAAGTGACAAGATATGCATTTTCTACATGTATTATTTCTTGAACCATAGTTTTACCCTCTAAATGATACATCTCTCTATTATTTAAAGACATTATAACATGTCTCTAGCCTAAAAGAAAATATGTTAAAATCTAGAGGCACATTGGCTTATGAAATAGCTATGATACCACTTGTAGTGTACATAGATTATAAATGTAGTAATCAAATACAAGAAACAAATAATATGAAATATGTAAAATAGACTCTTGTATTACGGTAATTAGAAGAAATAAAACAATGTTTGCTTGCCTCTTAAGGTGGGGTGACCCTTCTCTAACAAAAGATCCAAATACAACAATACTTGACAAACCATTTCATAGCCTCATATTATCTCTAAATAGATTCTCAATAGAAAAACCCTAACTACTTGTGGTCCCATCATTAATAAATACTAACTACCTACTGGGACTTATAAAGTGGACCCTTTTAAATTTAACAACTATCCACTACTATCTAATGGGCCTTATTCAAAGAGGATGATTGCATACATCAATTGACTAACTCCTAGGTAGCCTAAAGTAGGGGGGTTAGGATAGGACCCTAACACAGTGCATAAAAAATAAATGTGCATATAGCCTACCAAGTTTGAAATATTTTTTAGAATTGATCCCACTATACCCCTAAACTACATCAGAGTTAAATAAGTTGCAAATGCAAAAATTCAAAACCAAATAAATAATAGTTCAAATTATCTCAACAAAACAATGACATTAAAACATTTAACAAGAGTGTGATTTATATTAAACAAATAAAAAAGTATTCCCGCACAACAAAGAATGGATGAATTGCAAAGGTATATTCTTCTATGAAACAAAATTTAGAAATTATTAAATTGGACCATTAAGTAATAATCAATGCCTTTTACAACTCCTATACAATACAGGTATAAAAAACCAAACAAATACAACTCCTAACATATTCTCATCAAAAGTGTTATCACAAAATTTTGTTAAGAAATTATTAAAAACTAGTCTCAAGTGTTAGCATGCAATTTTGTTACGAAATCATTAAAAATTAATCTGCTTAAGTTTGAAGGAAAAAATGGATATGAATGAACAATATGGATTCACAAATGACCAAATATGGCTTAGTAGTAAGGAAAAATGTTGGTGGGTATTTTCCACAAGGGTGAGAAAAAACCCTTTAACTTGATGGTTATGGATCAAGCAACAGACAAGTGGTGAAAGTACTTAGAAGTAAAACCCTAGATTATTCGCATACATTAAACCCTAATATATGCAATAAGTGAAAGCTAAATTCATAAAATAAATCTTAATTGACATGAACAAGGAAATAAAGAATGTCAAATTTCTCATTGACACAATAGAATGACAAAGTAAACAACACATGATGAAGAAGTTTAATGAAGAAAATGGGCTCCAAATCCCCTCTTTAGGATGGATCATTTGCTTCATTTATGTGTTGCAACTCCAACCCTGGTTGACAAACACGACAAAGAGACTAGAATGTGGAATCAAGAGAAAAATATTCTCAATATTGTAGTGGCATTCCAATAACATAACCTTACTTAGATGGATTGATGGGTATGAGTGACCTCCATGGATATATTTATAGTTGCATGGTGGAAAACTCTCTATTGGAATACTAAGAGGGGGGGTGAATCAATATGAGAACTTTTACCAATTTTAACCACAATATACAAACCTCAACTTAATCAACAGTATATCCTCGTTATATCATAAATATATCATGAGCATATAAACATAAGAAACATCACATCAAGTACACAGTACACCAGAATTTACGTGGAAACCCAAACGAGAGAAAACCACATAATGTTTTCTTATATATATCAAGAATGCATTCATAGGAAGCACCAACTTCTCAATTCTCAAGCACCAAATGGAAGGAGGCACCAACCCCCTGATTTACAGGAACCAACCTGAAGGAAGCTACAACTCCCTAAATTTTTTGCCTCCAACTAGAAGGAGGCTACAACCCCTTGATTCTCAAGCTCCAACTCCATGTGTTCTCCGACACCAACCGGAAGGAGGCTACAACCCCCTTTCCTTGTCCCATCCTGGCGCCTTGAAATATAAGTGTAGACCAATTGTCACTACCAAAATCACATCCACTGTCACTGCCACTATCACTTCCAGTGTCACATCAACCTGTAACCTGTCAACCTACCATTGTATCCAAATTGTCACTGTATCCAACCTGTCTCTCTTAACATGTCACATCAACATGCCCAACCTATCATTGTCACTGATACTCAACCAGATCCTCTCACATAGATCATATACCAAGGACACCTCTCAACTATATGTCCAACACATTCCTCTACCAAGCATGTACCAAGATCACCAACATACCATCACAAGATATGTGTCTCAACCATGTATCAAATTATGTACCAAACCATCAACCTATACCATACCAAGAATCAACTGTGTACCACAACCTATACCACAACAAGTGCATAAATCATGCACCAACACCTGTACCAAACCGTACATCAACCATGCACCAACACCTGTACCAATCGTGCATCAGCCATGCACCATAACATGTACCAAATTGTGCATCAACCATACACTATAACATGTACAAAATCATGCATTAACCAAAAGTTGTGCCATACCATGTGCCAACAACAAATCATGCATCAACTATGTATCTCACCATGGATCAATGTGACGAAGGAATGCCTCATACATATACCAAAAATGTATATCAAACAATGTGCCCAATATCCAAGATGCTCCTCAAACCATATGCCTCAACCATATACCATATCACTCATGATATGTCTCAGTCATGCCATACACCATGTACCATAAGATAGCATCAATGAAGTTCCTCAACAAAGTACCAAACAACCAAGATCATATACCAAGTATATTCCTCAACCATGCACCTAATATGCGCCTCAATCATGTGTCAATGCCTCAACAATATACCAAAGACTTTCCTCAAGCATGCACCATAATATCATCAACATGTAACCCTCAAAAAATTCATATAAACATACTTGTAAATTTGTAATAGACATGTTGTATGTGATCATAGACCTGCATACCTTCCTCAACTTCAACAACAAGAGAATAGCATCTTCATCAAACTTTACCTTAGTCTCAACGGACTAGTTTTTGTATTAGTCACAAACCCTAAATTTCAATAAGCATCACTTTGTACGTGTAATGAATAAAGGTATGAAACTTGTACCTAATACTATTCAATATCTTCTCAACAATGCTTCTAGGTTTCACTGCTTGGAACATCCCAGAAAAGGATTTATAGCAAAAATGGCAGACCTTGTTGAATTCTAGCTTATTCTAGAGAGCAAACTTGTAGAGCATGCCACGCGCGGAATATGCGTTATCTAGATATGAAAATAATACACAACATACTAAGGATGAGGACAGTACGCTATCCAATTCATTTGGTCTCATTGAATTTGGATCCTCTATGAAGAAGTTATGATTGTTTTACCCGGAACACATGTTTGATATTAGTTTCAATACTAGCCAAAAACCCTATTTTCCACAAAGTGTATCTCAGAAAATAAAATGACCGAGAAGCTGAAATTTTTACCGCATGTACCTTGACATGTTTTCTCAAACTCCTCCAAGTTTCACTATATGGATCATTTTATAAACAAATTTATAGAAAAAATGGTAAGATGACCTTTAAATAACATACCTAATAACACATCATAAGAAGACTTCATCCTCCCTTGGAATTTTTCCCTTCTTTACTTCATCTTTCCTATGAAATTTGCCTTAGATATCCTTGGTTACCTCATATTGGAATCACTTACTCACCTAGAATATATTCAATATAATGTATGTGTGAATTTACTTATGAGTGACTTCTTGAGGTGTATATATACGTTTTCTAAGTAACCTCTTTCCTTAACTTTAGGGATTCTTGAACTTTCTTGCTCCAACCACTTTACCCTTTGATTAATGACTTGCAACCAATTAGGGGATTCTTAACCCATATCGTAACCAATTAGGGGCTTCTTAACCCATATTTGGGGCTTCCAACTTCATGACGACATATCTCCCTAACTGTGAAAAACCATGTTGTGTACCACTTATAACTGTAAATGACACTTACCACTTATCCATCTATGAGTGTCTTACATGAATTTACACTATCCTTCATGTCCATATTCCTCAACCAAATTTGGGTACCAGAACCACACCTTTGAGGATTCATGTAGACTTCATCAAATGCACCCATGAAATATTTTGACATCAACCACTCCATCAATGACAACTAACTCACCATCAATCTTAACCATATATCTAAGCTTATAGACTTCTTCAAGGATTGAAATCAATTTATAAGGGTTGAAATCAAAGACAACCAATTTTCCAAACCAAATATCCAAAAATCGTCCCCTTTGGCATTGATGGAAACATTGATGGAAAATTTTATGCTCCAACACTCATGCTCCCCTTGTGACCATTTCTCCTCATCAAAGTTTCTCACTCTCCCTCTTTGACATCAATGGAAAAAGGTATCTCTCCTTGGGGTTTATCCCCGTGTCTTCATGCATATATTATTTCTCTTTGTTTCCATTCATGTGTTCTTTATCATGTTTCTCTCCTCTTATGACTTCCCCTTAAAGTATACTTTCTTTGAACAATCCTTATCTAGATTCATGTTCTTAATTCTTACTCTTATGATATTTACCTTTCTCTTCCTTTGACATCATGGGAAAAAGGGTAGCTCCCCATGTCGGTATGTCTCTGCTTGTATGTATGCTTCTAGTCTTTCTTTCTATATCTCTTTCTCTGATGATTTCTCTTCCCTTGACTTATCTGTAACATGCCATGTAGATCAATGTAGGGTTACTTGTATATGTATCATTTCCTCTCTTCCAGTGCTTTCTAATTTCTTCATTCACTTGTCATGTTTACTTGACCATATTATTCAACGATTTTCTTCTGATGATTGATAGTTTCTCTTTCCATGTTCTACCATGCCTTTCACTGTTTGTCTTTCTATGACCAACTGATTCCAACTAATTCCACTGATTTCAATTGTAAATACACGTCTATGCATCTTCTCTGACCCATGTTATATGTACCTACTAAGTATCCATCTCTGTCCATAACTACTATTCATCTTCTCTGACCCATGTTTTATGTACCTGCTAAGTATCCATCTCTGTCCATATGTTTCAAATTATCCATACATTTGCTACTAAATTGTCCACAATGTTGACCCATCTATCATTGTGCTATCATGAAGGCTTCACGGTTGCAACGGATCATCACATAATTTTATTTCTTCAAACTGAATAAAATGTGTCTACTAGTCTTCTCTATCTACAAATCAAACTCTGCATGTCTGGAATAACTTGTACTAAAGATATCCCTTCCTAAATACATACGTGGAATACAATCATAAACTTATTCATATGTAATTGTCGACTGATACATGTGTGGTAGAAATGCTTCTAAATATATCAATCTTTCATTATGTACTTCTCTTATCTGACTACTTTGAATCTATCTATGCAAATTCTTCAACCTACTCAAAGTATGGTTCTCTGATTTGTAGTAGATACTACATTGACTCCCCCTAGTCAATATTCATATTTACTAGGAATATCCAAGTCAGATGGATCAAAAAAATACCCTCTCTAATGTGGAGTAATCTTCATCTTCATCTATAGACTCATCATCTGTATGAACTTTGACTTATTTCTTTTTTCTTGTGGATTGATCGTGCACTACAATTCCTGAGAGTACAATTTCTTGGGTCTGTTCTTTGTTCTCTTTCTCTTCTTTTCCTACAATATCTGGGACTTTTTCTTTATTCAGCTGCTCTTATTTTCTTTCTCATACTACTGCAAATCCGGCGATTCTTCATTCATATGTTATTCTTGTTTTTCATTTCTTCTCCAAACCTTCTTGTGTTTGAAATTTTATTTTTTCCTTGTAGATTTGTCTTCATCTTGTACTATTTACAATCCTGAGAGTATGACTTATGGGTGTCCTTAATTCATCTGATTTTGCATCACCTATTCTTTTTTTCTTTTCCAAAATTTCTTATATCTGATATCAGTGTTCCTTTTCATAGAATTATCCATCATGCTTCTACAATCATGATATATGTGACCATAATTGTGGCATTTGTAACATTCAATTTTGTGTGAGGCGACATATGCATTTCTTTTTTGAACATTTCTTTCATAAGCCTTGCAATCTACAACTTTATGTCAAAGGTTAGTACAATTAAAAAAATGACCATAAAACAAATTTACATATCCGCGAGTGAATGATATTCTTTGTGGTGTAGTCCTTTTTAATTCTTTCCTTGGTTGATCATGATCATAATTGAAGCTTATTTGTGTCTTGAATGTGGTGGGTATTCCTAAATATGTACTTCTATCATTTTTCTTTGATTTTGGTTGACCATGATTCCTTCCTTTGAGTACTTCTGCATAACTCTTACTCTTTTCCTCATTCTTATTTTCTGACAACTTGGAGTGCTTCTCTTCAACATTTTCTACGGACGATGTGGATGTTTCTGTATTTTCAAATTTCTTGCCAAGCTTGATGATTTTGGCTCTCAAAGTGACAACTTCTTATTCAAGATTTTCATTATCTTCTTATTTCTTCATCATCTGAATATTCATGACTTCTTCTATTCACTTTTATTTTTCAAGTTAGATCTTCAAGGATATTATTTCACTTTCAATTCTTCTTTCTTCTTGACCAAATTATGCTTCAAGTTGATTTAAGTCCTCAGTTCTTTCCTTAAGATGATCTGTCATTTTTTTTTTCTATTTTCTCTTCTTCTTTTCTTTCGGCTTCCAAACATTTCTTCTCTTCCATTGTTTCCCTTCTTAGTGTTTCTATCTCAGCTTCCAAACATTATTTTTCTTCCATCTGAACTTTGTATGTTTCTTCAATCTTTATATCTTTTTCTAGCTGAGCTTTAAATTTCATGATGACCTATTGGGATTCTTCGGAACTTTCTTGAGAATTATTCTTGACTAATTGTTCCTTAAGATACTTGTTTTTATTTCTTCCTTTTGTCAATTTGTCTGAGGCACTGATTAATTCTGCTTCAAGGTATATTATTCCTTCTTCACAATCTTCTTCTTCTAAATCTGTCTGACATAATGAGCATATTTCTTCTTGATCTGGACCGACACTTTATTTAATATGATCTGACTCTATGATGGGATATTCCTTGGAATAGAGATTATGTATCTTATCCCAAAGTTCTTTGGATGGTGAACATTTTCCCACTTTCTCTCTTCCTAGATCAGGTAATCCTTACAAGATGAAATCCATTGCTATTTTTTTGTTTCTTTTCAATTCCTTCTTGGATGTAGTCTTTGGTTTCTTTATTGTGGCATATCTTATAAAAATTGATTGTCAAACATCATACCCTTGTGCCTTTAAAACCACTTTCGTTATTCTGCTCCATATCTCATAGTCCAAATCATTATTACCATTGAACATTGGTGCTCCATTCTCAGTGTAATCCATGATCTTCCTTCCAGTAGTTAAACTATTTTCTTGAAGGACTCGCTCGGATACCAATTGTTGGAATATTGAGAGGGGGGTGAATCAATATGAGAACTTTTACCAATTTTAACCACAATATTTAAACTCCAACTGAATCAACAATATATCATGAGCATATAAACATAAGAAACATCACATCAAGTACACAGTGCACCGAAATTTACGTGGAAACCCAAACGGGGGAAAACCACGGAATGATTTTTTATATATATCAAGAATACATTCATAGGAAGCAACATTTTCCCAATTATATAGCACCAACTGGAAGGAAGCAACAACCCCTTGATTTACAGGAACCAACCTATAGGAAGATACAACTCCTTGAATTATTTTTCTCCAACTAGAAGGAGGTTGCAACCCCTTGATTCTCAGGCACCAACCTGAAGGAAGATTCAATTCCCTATGTTCTCTAGCACCAACTAGAAGGAGGCTAAAACCCCATTTCCTTTCCCTGTCATGTCACCCTGAAATATAAATGTAGACCAACTATCACTGCCACAATCACTGCCACTGTCATTTCCACTGTCACTGTCACTGCCACTGTCACATCAACCTATAACCTGTCAACGTGTTATTGTATCCAACCTATCATTGTCAACCTCTCACGTCAACTTGTTCAACCTATCACTGTCACCGATACTCAACCAGATCCTCTCACACAGATCATATACCAAGGACACCTCTCAAATAGATTTCCAACATCACCAACACATGCTTATACCAAGCATGTACCAATATCACCAACATACCATCATAAGATATGTGTCTCAACCATGTATCAAAGAATGTACCAAACCATAAACATGTACCATACCAAGCATCAATTTTGTACCACAAAATGTACTACAACAAGCGCATCAACCATGCACCAACCCCTATACCAAATCTTGCATCAACCATGCACCATAACTTGTACCAAACCATGCATCAACCATGCACCATAACTTGTACCAAACCATGCATCAACCATGCACTATAAGCTATACCAAATCATGCATCGACCAAAACTTGTGCCATACCATGTTCCAACACCATATCATGCAGCAAATATGTATCTCACCACACATCAATGTCACCAAGGAATTCCTCATACATATACCAAAAATGTGTCTCAAACAATGTGCCCAATATCCAAGATGCTCCTCAAACCATGTGCCTCAACCATATACCATATCACTCATGATATGTCTCAATCATGCCATACACCATGTACCATAAGATATCATCAATAAAGTGTCTCAAAAAATTATCAAAAAACCAATATCATATACCAAGTATATGTCTCAACCATGCACCTAATGTGTGCCTCAAGCATGTGTCAATGTCTCAACAATATACCAAAGACTTGCCTCAATCATGCAACATAATATTATCAACATGTAACCCTCAAAAACTACATATAAACATACATGTAATGTTAAGGTCCTAACCCGCACATAGGTAGATCAATGTATTCGGATGTAATAAAGGTCAATATTAATAAGACCTTTCAATAAAATAGAATAAGGCGGATGTAAGAAGACCTAATAGAAGCTTCCGCTTCTAGAAGGATCTTCGCTCTAGATGCTTCTCTCAATGAACATAGTTAGTATAAATAAGGGTTGAGGGGTATGAAAAACCCTAGCTTGGATATTATTGTAATGAAATGTTTGCTGTTGGAGGTTGCCCTCGAAGAGCTTGTGTTTATTGCTATCTTATTCAAAGTGTTATTTACATTTGCTATTTCGTATATCATTTACGTGTATTGTGAAGATTATACTATATATTTTACTTGCTGATGATACGTCATTTCTAGCATTTTCGTTTATATTCTTGCATGTTACATATATCACGGTATCTTGCAAGTGGTATCAGGAGCACTTTCCTTGAGAAATTGTGGGTATTTTTTTCCGGGTAGAGACGTACTCCGACGTATTTAAGCCACGGAGATCACGTGGATTCTGGCGCATAAACTTCGCGGTTGAGGGATTCCTTACATGCGGGGAAATACAGAATTTCTTAAGCGCCGTGTTGGCCACCCTTGTAACCCTTTTTGGTATCCCTTCGAGTGGTAGCCCATCAAACAACAATTGTTTATGGATTGACCTAGATTTCTTGAAACCCTACGTAGATAAACCTATCGATTAATTTCGGGTGCTATAGTCATAGGAAACTGACACTCGAAGAAGATACTCTCTAGTACACAGGTAGTCGGGTGAATACTGACTAATGGTATGATCTATCCTCCTTATTTGGTGCCATGAGATATTGGGCGAGTACTATTGTTGGACCCAAAATGCATGTATATCAGAGAGCTATAACGCAGGGCAAACCAGCAATGCAATAGAACCACAGATACCAACCTTTGGGGAACATACATGACAATATAAACAAATTAAACCCGGTGGTCTATTAACCCGCGCCACGTAGGCCGGGATTGCTAAGTGAATACTCTACGGTTCATAATTTTGAGTTGTGCTTACGGCGTTCTTGAACCAAAGCATAACCAGCGGTACGTAAAAAGTACGGAAATTTTTCACCATTATTTGGACCTATCCATTAGACTCATCTCTTAGCCCTCATCACTTTCCTCCCTTATCATTTTACGCAAAAATTTGTTATCCACACCATACCGGTTCACCCATTTTTCACCATTATTTGAGACCTATTCCATTAGATTCATCTATTTTCCCATATCACTTTTACATATCATTTTTCATAAAAATTTACGACCCAGCAGCACCCTTTTCAGTTCACCGTCATCATGGCTATGCAAGTAACTAAGAACTAGAGTCTACGCTTCAACACCACCGCAACATGGTTTTGCCGAGACTCAACAAAAAGTGCAACAACTCAATGATACTATTGCCTCCGTGAATGCCTCCGCAGATGCCAACCGTCAGGATAATGATGAAATCCCTTGGTGAAAGTCAAAAATGAACTTGAATGTCGTTTAGCAGCACGCGCAAACTCAAAATCCCTCGATGACCCTTTCGTTGATGCCTAAAAGGCGGAAAGGTGAAACTTCTTCCCATTCCTTTCAACCATCACTTTCAAGGGGACATAAGCCTTCCGCGGGTAGATGTATTCTAGAATTGATGGCTCGGTTACTGGTTGGGTAACCTAAATCGAACATTATTTCTCTCTCTACAACATTCTGGGTGAAACGTGAAACTCTGGTATTGTGTTATCCATCTAGATCAAGAGCGTTGTGATGGCAATGAAGAAAAACTTCTTTCGTCAAGGATATATTGCTTGGACCCAATTTCGTTAGCGAGGCTTTATGAGCGACGACGACACCAACCATTTTAGATTGGATTTTGACAAAATTGAAGCAATCAGACGCGGTCGAAGACTTCATAAAATTGCATTTGGTATTAAAACTTCGAACGCATAAGGCATGACCGGATGATTTCTTTGAGGAGTGCTTTATCGGTGTACCAATTAGGGCCATGTCCTCATGGCTAGACCCTCGACTTAGGTGGAAGCTACCAAAAACCAAAAACAAAAATTGTTTCCTCTCAAACCGTAAGCCTTCCTTTTTCCGCGCACTAAACGGTAAACACTACTCCCTACGCCCCTTAAAAGTCAAAAGGGTGGCCGGTGAATGCGACGACAACTCAAAGGCCTGTTATAAGCGTGATGGAAAATATTTCCCGGGTTACAAATGTAAGGAACAAAATCTCTTTATGGCCATCTACGGGGATATTCAGAAGACGATGATGACACTTCCCATTAGGAGTCACCCGGAAACTAAAATAAACCTCTTGACCCTCTGTGAGGAACCCATCATTTCCCTCAATGCTCTCACCGGCTTCTCGCCCCTCAAACTCTCAAACTAATCGGTTATATCAAGCATAAGACCATCATCTTGGTTGATAGTGTGACACCACAATTTTATTCATCGCGCGCCGTAGAAATCCTTTATATATCCAATAGCATTAATAATTTCCAAATCATGATTGCCAATGGTAATCTATAAAATGTGGAGGCGTGAAAGTAATGCGTCTCAAATAGGTGACTACAACCTCAAATCCCGTATATATGTTTGCTATTGACATGGAGTTCGCGCGACGTGTGTTGGGTGTCAGTGGCTCGAGCCTTGGGTCCCATTCTCATGGACTTTCATAACTTAACCATGCAATTTGACCAAGGAGACCTGAAACATAAATTTCAAGGCATCGCTGCGGGTTCTCACGAAATCATCGGAGTTCTCATCATGGAGAAATTGCTCAAAAAAGGTCATTGGTGTCATAGCCCAACTCCGCCATTCAAGCCACAGAGATCCCGCAGGTACCCCCGAGACCTCCAAGCCTTCCTTTCTAAATATCAAACAATCTTCTCCACTCCCCAGGGACTCCCCCTTCTGCGGTGTCCATGATCATTCCATTCCTTGTCCCGGGGAAGCCTTGGCCCCAACATACGTCCATATCGCCACCTTTGCCCGAAAGAATGAAATTGAAAAAAATGGTCCGGGAACTCCTTCTGCCCGGTCATTTGTCTGAATGCCACGATCCTTACTCCTCTCGATCGTCCTTGGTCCTTAATAAAGAGGTTCTTGGCACATGTGTCCTAACCTTCATGCCCTCAATAAACTCACCATCAAGACAAATTTTGATACGGTCATTGATGACCTCTTGGATGAAGCGAGTGGTGCCCAATTTTCACCAAACTTGATCTTCATTTCGGCTATCACCGGTCAGGTATGAAAGAGTCCAACATTCCTAAGACATCCTTCGCACTCATGAGGGGCCACTACGAGTTTTTGGTCATGCCCTTTGGGTTGTAGCGCCCCTCCACCTTTTAGAACCTCATGAACCATGTCTTCCGCCCTTTTTCTTCATCATTTTGTCTTAGTTTTCTTTGATGATATCCTCATATATAGAAGACATGGAAAGACCATCTAAATCATGCGGATCAAGTTCTCCATATACTTCGACACCGACTTTTCTGAAAGCGGTCAAATGTGCTTTTGAAAGGTGCATCCAGTAGAATATTTGGGTCATCTCATGGGCAATGATGGCGTCAGGAATTGGACGAAAAGATTGGCTATGCAAGATTGGTGCAGCACCCTAAGACTCTCAAAAGCTTGCGTGAATTTTTTGGGCCTCATAGGGCTGTATCGCTTAAAGTTCATCAGAACTATGATTTTAGCACCTCTCATGACTCTCCTTAAAGAACTCTTTCACTTGGACCCCGGCTGACTTCTCAATCTTTTCAAACTTTGAAGATGACCATGTACACTCGGTTACGGCTCTCCTTGACTTCACAAAGATATTTGTGTTAGATGTGGCGCATCGAGGGAAGAGCATTGGCGCTGTCCTTATGCAAGAGGTCAACCTTTGGCCGCTACGATCGAAAAACATAGAAAGAATGCGGGCAAACCTATTTATGAAAAGAAATGTTGGCGATTTTGCATGCAGTTGAATTATTTGAGGCTTTGATGGTCCGTCTTATTTTGGAATTGTTGCCCCAAGAGATACGGACCATCAAAGCCTCAAATGCTACGGAACAAGCGCATTTCCTCCGGGGAGCAACAAAATGGGTCACTAAGATCTTTAGCTATGGTGCTGGTCATTTACAAGAAGAACGAAGGAGCAATGTAATGGCGGATACCTTTGTCCCGTAAATATGAAGGCGAAGGATCCCTTTTTCTCTTTCCTTCATTGTACGATATTAGCTCCAAGCCATTTGCCAGGAACGGCTACAAGATCCAAAAAAGTTCACATCTGATACAAAAAATTGCATTCCAATTCTCCAATCTCCCCATGATACTCTTGACTCCATGATGAGCTTCGATACAAAGGTTTCTTGTATTTAAGTAAACAATCCAAGCTCAAATCCGGTACTCTCTGAGCTTCATGCTACACCCATGGCAGGCACCTGCAGGGTTCACAAAAGAAACTTATATATTGAGTTAAGTTCCTTTTCTCGGATGGATGGTATGAAATGGGACATCCGTAAGTTTGTGGTTGAATGTGGGTATGCCAAAATACAGCAAGGGGCTTGATTCAAATCTCCAGGCACCCTCAACCACTTCCAATTCCCACGATATTTGGAAGGATATATCTATGGATTTTATTACGAGCTTACCCAAATCCCGGGATAAATCGGTGATAATGGTGGTGGTGGATGCATGCTTTTCAAGTATGCTCATTTTGTGCTCTTCACCATCCATTTACTTCATCCGCGATTGGCCCAAATTTTTCATGGATCAGGTCTTCAAGCTTCATGGCATGCCAAAACTCTATTGTTTCACGTCCGAGGGGCCAACTTTCACAAGAAATTTTGGCAAGAGCTGTTTAAACTACAAGGCGCACAATTGCATCTCATCTCTGACTTATCATCCCGGTCGGATGGTCAAATGGAAGTCGTCAACAAGTGTTTGAAACCTATCTGAGGTGATTTACATCGGGCTCTTCCGATTGGGCTCAATGGTTACCCCTCACCCGAATGGTGGTACAACACTACATACATGCAATGCTCGCATGACTCCTTTTGAAGTAGTGTATGGATGAGGAAGCCATAGTCGGTTCTCTCATGCTACCGGGTACCTCGAAGGTCTGGGTGAATTAGATGAAACACTAGAGTTCGAGAGGATATCCTTACGTACCCTTAAAGAGAACTTGGTCATGGCCATAATATAATGAAGCAGCAAGAATATCAATGTCGCTCCGAACGTCAATTTCTGCGGAAGGGGATCCGGTGTTTACAACGGTCGCAACCATATAAACAAACTTCCCTCGAGGCGGCGATTGTCGGAAGCTAGCACCCAAATTTTATGGCCGCCCTGCGGTTCTAAAGCGTGTGGGACAGAAGTCGCGTATCAGTTAGCTCTTCGATGGAGTTCGAAGCTACATCACATTTTTCATGTTTCACAGCAGAAGAAGGTGATTGGAACCGGTGCCAACTTGAAACCAACCTTCGAGTTAGCGAAGAAGGATCCATTTAGCTACAACCGGAAGAAGTTTTGGACCAGAGGAAGCATCACCTGCATCAGAGAACCAACAAGGAAGTGCTGCGTGCGGTGGAAGAATGTAATTCCAGTAGGATACCCTTGGGAACCCGACTACAATTCTGCGGCGGTTCCATCTCGAAGCCTTGAGGGACAAGGTTGTTTTAAAGAGGCGGACATGTTAAGGTCCTAACCCTTTATAGGTACATCAATGTATTGGATGTAATAAAGGTCAATATTAATAAGACCTTTCAATAAAATGAAATAAGGAGGATGTAAAGAAGACCTAATAGAAGCTTCGGATTCTAGAAGGATCTTCCCTCTAGATGCTTCTCTTAATAGACATGAATTGGTATAAATAGGGAATTGAGGGTATGAAAACCCTAGCTTGGATATTATTGTAATGAAATTGCTCAGGCGGAGTTCCCCTCGAAGGGCTTGTGGTATTTCATATCTGATTCAAAGTGCTATTGCTATTGCTATTTACCTGATTCAAAGTGCTATTTCTGTTGCTATTTCGTATATCATTTCTGTGTATTGTGAAGATTATGCTGGATATTTTACTGTTATTCTGTCATTTCTAGCATTTCGTTTATGTTCTGCATATTTTATATATCTGGTATCTTGCATGTAACTCTATAGCTGACCCGATGTATGTGATCATATACCTGAATACCTTCCTCAACTTCAACAACAAGAGAATAGCATTGTCATCAAACTTTACCTTAATCTCACGGGACTAGTTGTTGGATTAGTCACAAACCCTAACTTTCAACAAGCATAACTTTGTACCTATATTGAATAAAGGTCTGAAACTTATACCCAATATTATTCAATATGTTTTCTGAAATTCCTCTAAGTTTCAATTCTTGGAACATTACAGAAAAGGAGTTATAGAAAAAATGGGAGACCTTGTTGAATTTTGGTTTATTCTAGAGAGAGAACTTGTAGAGCATGCCACGTGCAGAATATTCGTTATCGAGATCTGAAAATCATAAAAAACATACTACATATTGTACTATATCCAATTCATTTGGTCTCATTATATTTGGACCCTCTATGAATAAGTTATGACTGTTTTACTCGGAACACATGTTTGATATTAGTTTCAAGACTAGCTAAAATCCCTATTTTCCACAGAGTGTATCTCAGAAAATGTAACGACCCAGAAGCTAAAAAATTTACCACAGGTCCCTTGACATGTCTAATAAAACTCCATTTTATTCTATATGAATCTTTCTTTAAACAAAGTTATAACAAAAATAGTAATATGGTGTTTAAATAACATACATTATAACACATCATCGCAAGACTTCATCCTCGCTTGGAATTTCTCCCTTCTTTACTTCAACTTCCCTCTAAAATTCGCGTCAGATATCCTTGTTTACCTTAGATAGGAATCACTTACTCACAGAGAATATATTCAATATAATGTGTGTGTTAATGTACTTATGAGTGACTTCTTGAGGTGTATATATACTTTTTCTAAGTAACATTTTTCCTTAACTTTAGGGATTCTTGAACTTTCTTGTTACAACCACTTTACCATTTCATTAATTACTTGCAACCAATTAGGGGCTTATTAATGGAACCAACCACCCCCTTCTCTCTTGTCAATGAGGGGCTGAATTGACCTCCCGGTCTAGGATCCTTCAAGTCACTAAACTGAATGGTTCGTCGGGATCTTGATGGAACCGTTTTAACTTGACACATGCCCACTTTGTTTTTCCTCGGCACCTGCAGACCCTCTCCTTAGTGCTTTTCAACTCTTGCACCAACAACCTTAGCTCTTGATGCTAAGATCCTTCCTTGATGTGACCACAGACTTCGACCCTGGACCAGCTCCCTTCACGATCCCGCACTTCAGAACTTTCGCGAGTTGTTTCCTCCTTTTCCCCGATTCCCAAATCGGTGAATTCTTAGGGACCAGATCTATGGTCCACGCTCTTCTTGTGATCAATAGTTGTTATCAATTCATGATTTTGGACTTCATGAATCCTTCCTTCTCCCAACTCTACTTTTCCCGACTTGCGAACCATCGATGTGTCGAACCCAGTTCCACGTGTCCCTTTCCTTTGGACGGATAGCATTGCTTTCACTTCCCTAGCTCTTCGGGTATTCTCTCCTCGACTTTCTCCAAAGGGTTATTCCTTTTAAATGAATGGATATCTGCCACGTGCCCTTCCATATTCAATGGTCTGGATTGAAATATCTCTTCGCGACTTCGCGAAGATCTTCGTCTGCACTCCGCAAACATTCTGAAGTTATTTCTCCCAAACCTCACGATCTTCTACCACCTGTCTCCTCCTCGACAATGGATGATTTCATTGTCTTTGGGACTTAGGCAAGCCCTCGACTCCTTTTCACACTTAGCACAAATTTTCCTTTCGAGAGTACCAATAGGGCAAGAAGAATTCCACTGAAGGAAAAAAAAATCATCCTTTAGGCCCACTTAGCACAAATTTTCCTTTCGAGGCTCTACTACAGATTTGCTCGGCTTGAAAACCTTCAAGGTTCCCAGTTCCTTTTCATCCTTCAGTGGAATTCTTCTTGCCCTCCTGGAATTCTCTCGCTCTGCTTCCTAACCTTGTAAGGTGAACTTACAACACCTTAGGCACACTCCTTGAGCTTGGCTCAGCTCTTTGATAGCTTCTCCCTTAGCCTTAGTGAAATGTTTAAGGCATCTCCTTTCCTTTGTCGACGCACTTCTTGCAAAGCATTCCTTCACCAGAATGTTCAACAATTTTGGGGTTATCCAACACCTCCAACCATGTTTCTTATGTGCATGCTCACACTAGCTCGATTCCCTCCTAGTAGAGTGTTTCAGAGTGTTCAGTAACTCTAAACTATGCTTCCTCCCACACAATATTTCTTTCCAGGGTACTTAACCGTCTTGAAATTTCTCCCCGAGTCTGTAAATTAATCTGGTGTGCCCTCCTAACAACTTCTCTTATGACTCCACTGAGTTCATACACACACTCCTTGCATCGGCTCACAGATTTTTCTTGCTCTATTTCACACTCCTTGCACTTAGCCTAGAGAACCATACTTAACTCAACACACTCTCGGATATAAAACTATACCTCTATCCCTGTAGACGATTTCTAACATTCATCTACAATTCACAAACATGCAAATTCCATTCATAACACAACATCCATTACACAGAAATGTAGAACAGGAAAAAATGTCATTTTCTATTAATGGTGGAATGTCAAATTACAATAGTGGAGTTCGAGCTACAAATGAGTCTCGGATCTCTGTGTTTATTTCCTTACAACCCAACCTATGCAGCCCAACCTCTACTTTTCTTACAATACAAAGATTTATATAAGAGGGGCTCTATGAGCTTCCCTCGCAAGCTAAATTAGTGTTGTCAAATCACCATTCAAAATTCCTATCGAAAGAGAAAATTACAATGATGGAAATCTGCTCCAAATCGGATGCAGATCCATTCTGTCGTCAACCACTTAATGGCGACCTTATCTCCAGCTTGTGAGAAAGCATGATTTGGCTCTTCCATATTGTCCTCCTTAATTTCCTAGATCGCGCCTTGGATTCTTGAGGCAAAATGAGAGGGCAGTGCCTCTCCTTCCTTAAATGTGCACCATATGTGAAATCTGAATGGTGTGTGCTGAGGTGGAACGATGCTCATGTGTCACTTCACCCATATTGTAACCAATTATGGGTTTCTTAACCCATATTTGGGGCTTCCAACTTCATGACGACATATCTCCCTAACCATGAGGAACCACGTGGCGTACCACTTATCATCGAAAATGACATGAGAAGGATTGTCCATATATGAGTGCCTTACCTGCATTTACAATGTCCTTCATGTGTGTATTCACTAACCAACTTTAGGTACCATAAACATACATTTAGGGCTTCATGTAGACTTCATCAAATGCACCCATGACATTTGTTGACATCAACCACTCCATCAATGACAACTAACTTGCCATCAACCTTAACCATATATCTAGGGATTCCAGACTTCTTCAAGGGTTGACATCAATCTCTAAGGGTTGACATCAATGAAAAACAACTTTCCAACACCCTCTTGACATGGTCTTCCTTATAGTGGTTAAATATGACTAGATCAAAGATTTAAAATAGAAATTAGGATTTGACATGGTCCACACCTAATTAACATTCCATAACGACAAATCAGGTGCATTAATGCATCAAAAACTAGTTTTAAATAATGATTTTTAGGGGTAGTGAACTTAATGGTCCAATATCTACATTGGCCAACTTTTGAGGTTGACTTCATTGATTTTATAAATTTTGAGGTTATATGATGGTGGAATGGATGGCATGATGAGGGTTACGCATGACAAAGTGATGTATTTAGGTACAATTGTTGAAAATGGTGCAAGAAAGAAATTTTAAGGTGATAACAAAAAGAACTTATTATGATGACAAATCAAGTTCAAATCCCCTTGGGCTTGCTCCCCATGTTTATATGAGCTTGTGATAATGTGGGGCTAGTAAAAAAGGCCAAGTTAAAGTTATGGATGAATATTGATGGCATATGATCACCTTTATATGCAATTTTGTATTAGAGTATTTTGACAATGTTCTATTACACGTTAATCTTTTTATTGTTTCCCTTGTTTATCGATAAAATAAAAATAATGAGTTACAAAAATGATTCATATTTTGTTTCTATGGGCTATTATACATTAATATGGATGGGTAGTGTTTCCCTTGTTTATTGATCCAAAAAACAATATGTGTTACAAAGGAATGATATTTTGTTTATATGAACACACTTAAAGACAATATATTTTAAAACAATATGGATGTAATGACCTTAATAAGGGGCATATAAGGGGATAAGAGGTCAAATTCATATGTAAATAGTGGTTTATCCTAGTAGTCAGACTACATAAGCAATGAGTGAGAGCCAATATATATGAGAGGTCAAATCAACAATGCCCATATTCACTTATGATTTTTTTTATGGATGTATTTGGGTCATTTAAGAATTCATCTCCAAATATAAGGAGTTATTGCATCATTAGTTATAATCATACTTTTAGGAGCTATGATCCACATGCATATATGGTGTGCATTATGTGTATGTCTATTATAATTCATTATGCGTCATCTTCATTGTATGTGGTAACAAGGTGGAAAATTCTCAATTGAGCACCTTCAAGGAGTACATCTCACTAGTGAAGTTATAACTTTCTAGGGACCTCCACATTCATTTTATAATTAATTATTGAAAATGAGATATCATTTTATCAATAGAATAAATTTTAGTAACATTGGCATGAGAATGATTGGAGGAGAAAAAATGGAGGTTCTAGGGTTCTTTGCACGGAAGTAGGTTGGGGGAGAAGGGGGTTTTGAATTCAAAGAAGGAGGGTTTTATCTCTCAGGATGTTAGATCCCAAGATAGGAAAGGCTAACAAGGAAGGGTCATCAGAGGAGACACTTAAGTCATTTATAGAAATATTCAAAGGAAGTCCCAAAATCAAGGGCGAGGATGTCGATATGGGTGGGGTCTACAATGCGAAGACAGAGACCCAGAAAAAGGACGAGAAGGAGACAAACCTACAGAGTTGGAAAAAGTGGCTTCAAAACAGTTTCTTAGCTCAAATAATGGAAAATCCTAAGTACGAGGTTACCTCGAATGGGATAGGGAATTACATTCAATGGATGTGATACCATGCCTTAATCAGGAAATTTATGTGGATGTGGCCCTCGGAGAAAACCCTACAACTTTGGATAAAATAGAGATGGAAGGTTAAGGGGAAAATAGATCTGCATCTAGGGTAAAAAGGTTTCTTCACAACATTTTTCACGGGGCCGGGGGAATGAGACAAAGTGTTTGAGGAGGTCCCTTGTTGCTTCAACTCAATGGGCCTCCATATGAAATTTTGGACATAAAGGTTTTCTCTAGAAAAAGAAGACTTCACGGTGGACCCGATATGGATTAGGATGTATTCCCTACCTAGAGACTTTTGGGAGCCAGATATTTTGGAGGGAATAGGAAACACAATTGGATCCTTTGTCAAAATATTTGAGGTCACAAAGGTAGCTAGGTATATCTCCTATGCTATAATTTGTGTTTATATGAACGTTGCAAATTCCCTACCTAAGTCGATAGTAGTTTCATACCAGGATGAAGAATGGATTCAACCTCTTGACTACGATGACATTCCCTTCATATGTAGGAAATTCCACATCCATGGCCATATTTTCATATATTTCCCACTAAACACACATGTTCAATGGAATAAATCTAAGGAGGAAACAGATCTGTAAGGCTTCACCAAGATTCAAAGTAAAAGGAAATCCAGAAGACATGAACTTGAGCATCCCACGATCGCCCCAACTAAGAAATATACCAAATACTTCAATATCCTAGAAGGAGAACCTAATGAAACTTGTTCGAAAGGAAACCGAAAGAAACAGGTGCCAGAAACCAAGAAGGATACAGAAGCAGGG
The DNA here is from genome assembly GCA_010110895.2 of Picea sitchensis. Taxonomy (NCBI): domain Eukaryota; kingdom Viridiplantae; phylum Streptophyta; class Pinopsida; order Pinales; family Pinaceae; genus Picea; species Picea sitchensis. The sequence continues at coordinate 164,874 of SNQJ01S0000136.1, forward strand.
GAAGATTTATCCAAGAGATGAAAAATAGAGACAGATCAAGGGAAGGAAGAAACACCAGTGAAAGAGGTGGTGATGAAGGAAACCTAAGGATATGATTTAGAAGAGGAAGGGGAATCAGATCCAGATATGAACCAGGATATGGATCTAGAGGAAATTTCACTAGATCTACTGACCCTTAGGGATACCCATGGAGCCCAGAAAATCAACAACCTCACCATCTCTCAATTGAGGAAGCTTCAAATATATTTTTTGAAAGGAAAAGGGGAAGGATCCAGTCTAGGTCCAAGAGAAGTAACGTCGGGGAACTTGGGAATCAAAACTAACCCCATTAAGGCCTAGAAGAAGACCTCGGGAGAGGAAAAGAAGAAAGGAAGGAAACCATAGCACTAAAAAATTGAAGAAATGGGAGCCATAATGGTCGGTTCAAGACAATTGGTCTACCTTTCGAATAAATATTTCCCCTCCCAACCCAAGTGTTGATCATGAATATTACATCCTGGAATATAAGAGGTATGAATTCCCTATCAAAACAATAGATTCTAAAGAAAAGGACCTCCCTGGAGAAGGTTGATATTGTCCTACTTCAAGAAACCAAATGTTGTTGAATTGTCAATTTTCAGATCTGATAATAATTTCCTTATGATTTCAAACAAATTTTATGCCACTGTTATCATAGAATAATTACACACTAAAAATATCAACCAAAATAAAAATTGCAGCAGAAAAAATAGAATCATAGCAAGATAGTCATGCACAGTAGACATAAGATTTTACCATGGGAAACCAAACCTTGGGAGAAAACCCAACAACTTTTCATAAGAAGAAATCAATCCAAGTTTATCACCATCAATAAGAAGAAACCAAGCATAATATAGTTTCACCCTTGAGGAAGAACCTTCAAATAAATAAAGCACACCCTAGGAAAGATGGCACACCCCCAAAAGATCTCCAAAATATAGTGCACATCAAAACATAGCGCAACTGGAAATTGGCAACTACAACATGTAACTGCACACTACAACTAGGAACTGCACACTGCAACTGGGAACTGTACACTGCAACTTGCACTGTAACTAGGAACTACAATTGGCTAATGCACACTTTTAGAGGAGGGTTGTGATTGTCTAACAAGTGAAATGATCCATCCTATATTTATACAGTTCAAGTCACCTTTAATTTCCTTGTGGGGAAAACTTCTTCTTTTGTCTTCAATTTATTCTTTAATGCTTTTTGGGGTTTATTCAATGGTTTGTCTTGTCTTCTTGGCATTTCTTCTTCACTAGAAAATTTTTCCATGATCCTTGTTGATGTATCATCTCCTCACATGCACGTCTAATTAATATAGGGCTCTAATGTTGAGTAGATTCATCGAGAAGCCCCTTATTGCAAGAGGTATCTTGAGCCTACGTTTTCAACATTAGACTAGACTTGTAAACAAGTCAAACCTGCCCTATAAATAATAAATCACTCCAACCTGGACCAGGAAATGTTAGAGCATCCCGAGTCTTTATCACTCCTTGTCAAATCAGCATGACTACTAGGATAAACACTACACCTGGGCCATTTACCTGTTCGAAAACATATGTATTCCAACAGAGGATGAACACCTTCAGTAACCACTCACATAACCATATCAAAGATTAATACCCGATGTTTTCACATGGTAAAACCCCTACGGGGAAACATCCACGGCGCTAGCCAATGCGACCACTTGGAGCAGTTTATTAATGCAAAACAAAAAGATTACAGAGAGATTTTACTACAGAGTTTCTCACAATCAATCATCGGCAAGTCACCCTCCATGCTCTTTAAATAGAGATCATGGAACAATCGGGTGTTAAGTCATGGATCAATGGTCGTTAAGATTGAGGAGAGTATGAACCATCAGATCACTCTATGTTGGGAACATATCGTGACCGTCAGATTTCCTAACTACAAATGCATATTAATGCATACTAAAGAAACACACTAAGAAACACGCTTTTACCTAACGACACATTAGACCAATTAGATCTTAACTAACTCCTAAGTTTCTAAATATCCTAACATACCCCCTTAATAACAACTTGGGATAGGATTGAAGGATTTACAATGGTGACACAATAGGAGAAGAAAGGCAGCATTAGAGCCTATCCCCCCTTAATGACAACTTCATGAACTCCTAACATAGATCGAAGTTTGGAAATCTTCGCTTCTGTAAGAGACTTTGTGAAAATGTCTGCACCTTGATCTTTTGTAGGGAAAAAGAGGACTTCAATAACTTGTTCATGAATGATCTTTCTGATGAAGTGCATGTGTAGCTCGATGTGTTTTCTACGTTAATGTTGAACTAGGTCTTTGGCAATCTTGATGGCACTATGATTGTCGCACCAAAGGTTGGTCGGATGTTCTTGCTAGAATCAAAACTCTGAAAGGGTCTATCAAAGCCACAAGGCTTCCTAACTTGCATTTACTGTTGCTCGGTACTTTTCTTCTGCTGAAGAAAGTGAAATATCCTATTATTTCTTACAGGCCCAAGTGACAGGTTCTAAACCAAGGCTGAAAACATAACCTGCAATAGACTTTCGATCATCAGGGTCGATGGCCCAATCTGAATCAGTGAAACCAACCAATAAAGGAGTCCCCCCTGAAGTGTAATGTATCATGAACTGAACTGTACCACAGACATAGCGAAATATCCTTTTAGCTTATTTTCGATGGCTTTCATGGGGTGTTTGCATATACTGGGCAACAAGACCAATAACAAAGGAAATATCAGGATGGGTATGAGTCAAGTATAAGAGGCTACCAACTAAATGACGGTACAGGGTGGCATCAACTTCGGGATAAGTACAGGTGGCAGTAAGCTTGACTCCAGACTAGAAGGGAGAAGGGGCTGGTTTACAATCATCCATGTGAAAGCGACGAAGAAGGTCACAAGCATACTTAGACTTGGAAATCAAAATTCCTACATTGGTTTGCAAAACTTGGAGGCCAAGGAAATAGTGAAAAAGCCCAAGTCTGTCATTTCAAATTTCTTGTTAGGGATGGTTTTCACATGGTTTAAAAGTTTTGAGTCACTACCAGTAAGGATAAGGTCATTAACATAAAGGACAAGGATTATGAGATGGCATCCTACTTTCTTGGTATAGACATTAGGATCAGAATGGCATCTAGAGAATCCATTGGCAATAATAAAGTTGTCCATTTTGGCATACCAAGCTCGGGGATCTTTCTTGAGACCATAAATATATTTCTTAAGTCGAAAAAACAAGGCTAGAGTCATTCTGGACATAGCCAGGAGGTTGGTCAATGTAGATTTCTTCTTGCAAATCTCTGTGAAAGAAGGTGGATTTAACATGCATCTGATGGACCTCCCATTTATGTGAGGCAGCAAGGGCAAGAACAAGTCGGATGGAATTCATTTTGGCTACATGGGCAAAGGTTTCATTATAGTCAATTACCTCAACTTGGGAAAATCCTTTGGAAACTAATTGAACCTTGTGTCTTTCAACACTTCCATCTGATGCATACTTAGTTCTATAGACCCATTTACATCTAACAAGTTTTCTTCCTTTTGGAAGAGGTACAAGATCCCAAGTATCGTTTGCCATTAAAGAATGATACTCTTCATTTATTGTTGTATCCCAATCTGGATGACCTTAAGCTTCTGCAAATGTTTTTGGATCATGATTTTTTAAAACTTGAGCCAAAAGAGAAGAGGCACGTTGGAACTGTGAATGTGTCTGACATTGATATGAAGGATCACCGACAAGATCACCAGTTGCTTCTCGTGTTGAACAGACCCATCTAGGAAACAGTGGAGTTGGTGTTGGTTCAAGTTCAAAGGAATCATCAGGAGGAAGGTGAGCAGGCAGAGGTGGATTTTCATCCTCACTATCATCATCTGAATAAGAAACGAGAATAGAAGAAGGCACAAACATCGAAGATGGCTCCCAGGTTGATGAAGGCACAACCGCTAAATTAGGCTTGCAGACCAAAGAAGGAACAAATGTCGAATTAGGCTCACAGGCCAAGATATTTTCATCAAATTTAACATCTCTTCTAATAATAATTTCATTACAATGTGTTTGAAGAAGTCTATAACCTTTGAAATATTCAGAATAACCAAAAAATATACACTTCTCACTTTTAGGTTGCAATGCTTTCCTTTTCTCATCAGGAATGTGAGCCCATGCTATACTGCCAAATACATGGAAGTGACTTACATCTGGTTTAATTTTATTCCAATATTCTTCCGGTGTTATATTTTTAAGAGATTTTGTGGGAGTGTGATTTACTATGTAATTTGCACAGTTGATGGATTCCGCCCAATACTTTAGACTTAATCCCTTAGGTTGGATCATACAATTAGCCATTTCTTTTAATGTGTAGTTATTTCTCTCAGCAACACCATTTTGTTGTGGTGTATATGGAACAGTGTGTTGCATTTGGATTCCCTGTGTAGTGTAGTAACCTGTAAAATTATTGTTCACATATTTGCCTCCATTATCTGTTCTTAACCTTTGAATTTGATGTCTAGATTGCTTTTCTACAAGGGCCTTGTAGGCCAAAAACTCTGCTCTTAATTTTTAAGAAGTAAACCTAAGTACGTCTGGAAAAGTCATCAATGAAAGTTAAGAAATACTTGCACCCAGAAAATGAAGGAGAAGAAAGTGGACCACACAAATAACTGTGAATAAGCTGCAAAGGACCCGAGGTGTGCCAAGAGGCACATTTGTCAAAACTAACCCGACGATGTTTTTCGAGAACACAACCGACACAAACACCATCTTTGCATGAAACAAGAGGAAGACCAGTCACCATTTGTTGATTACATAGGTGTTTCAATGAGAGACAGTTTAGATGACCAAACTGCTCATGCCAAATTTTGCTCAATTCATCGCTATGAGCAACAAAAACTGATGAAAAATATGACAACCCAAAGTTGTGAAACTTATACAACCTGGTAATATCATTAGCAATTCCAGTTGCAAGAACATGCTTAGGATCTTTTAGATCCTTGATTTCAACTTGGTGATATGAAAACACTATGCTTTTACCTTCACCTGAATGAGTGATTTGATATACTAATAGAAGGTTACAAGAAAGACTTGGAACACATAATACATCATTGAAATGACCATTTTCTACTTGAACTGTTCCAGATCCTTCAACACTAAGAGATCTATCATCACCA